>JANKKB010027801.1:0-11966 GCA_026225775.1 Bursera palmeri | reverse complement strand
TGTAGAAGAACATAGGATCAAGTTAGATTCCAATCACAATAAATGCAGGACAAAACCAGCTCCCGAAAGCTCCTTGTGATCCGATTTTTATGTAATCAAGGATGCGTCTTAAGACTGAGGTTGTTCCATTTCCTCCTTCACTGGGAGGGTCCCCCGCTGTACTTCCTCCATATATTCCAGGTCCCGCTAAGTCCTGACCAAAAAATTAAACACACGTAACTTAGTACGTATCGAAGATCAGTTACTGCATGGCTGAATTGAAGGCTAACTACAAGTTGGGTTGTCCAAGGGTACAATGTGAGCTGTAAGGCTGCTGGTTGTTGTAGTTTACATATATGTAATGACTAAAATCACTTACATGATCGACAATGTAAAGATCCTAGTTGAAGAAGCTAGCAAGATTGCGAACCGTGGATTTCTGCAAATATAGCCAGGTAAACCCTTCTTGAACCTCAATAGCGCAGTCTAGCTAAGATCAGGTTAATTATAAATGGTGCTTATTAATTAGGTTTTGGGGCGTGGAAGGTAGGATTTGTTTGTTCAAGTTACGTATTGGTGCATTACAAAGACAGTCCCTTTCAGTCAACAAGAAAACATTTAATTAATTGCTCAGATTCGTAGTAGTTAAAGGAGAGGGGACGTTGAAAATAGGGAAATAGCCACAATACAAACGGTGCAATGTAGCACCGGCTTCTGTAGCTCAACCACGCTGCTAGCCAACTAAAATAAAAGACAAAACACCGTTAACAACCTGCTCTACTTCCAATAAGATAATTGAAATTTAATTCCTATAATTTCAAATATCAGAAAAAGAAAAGAATTTAATAATATATGTTAGAAATCAGAGAAAAGAAAAAAAAACATGATGGGAGCTTCTTTTTGCTTAGCTTGTATAATTCAATGAACAATGTTTTTATAATTAACCAAATCACGTAAGTAATTGAGTTAACCAACTCATGTAACACTATTCTTTGACAAATGCAAAAACACTCTTTATACACTTTTACCTAATTATTCTTCATACTAATGTTAACAGCCTCCCTCAAGTGTAGCTGGAAAGGTTTTTAAAACTTTTTATCAAACTTGCTTGGTTGAAGGGCCAATCTATCTCTAATGAAATAAAAACTATAACCACTACGAGGTTTTGTGAGAATGTCAGCATCTTGTAATTCTGTAGACACATATTGAACCTGCAATTGCTTGGCCAAGACCTTCCCTCGGATGAAGTGTATGTCAACCTTAATATGCTTTGTTCTAGCATGAAAGGCAGGACTGGATGCAAGAGACTCTACTCCTTTGTTGTCACACGATAATATAGGAACATCAGCAAGAGTAATGTGCATTTCCATCAAAAGACGTTGCAGCCAAACCAATTCAGTGGTTGCCAGGGATAGAGCTCTGTATTTAGCCTCAGTGGAGGACCTAGCGACTGCATTCATTTTGTTTCTTAGAGCACCAGTAGATTAAGTTGTCCTCAAAATATACACAACACCATGATATGGACTTTTTACAATCCAATGAACCAACCCAATCAGCATCACAGTATCTACTCAAGACCAAGGACTTCATAGGCTGAAAATGCAGTCCATAACAAATTGTTCATTTCACATATCTCAGGATCCCCTTGCATGCTTGCTAATTTAGGATTATAGGAGATCGAAGAAATTGACTTAGCTTGTTAACAACAGAGGAGAGATGTCTGTTTTTATCATGGACAGATATTGTAAAGCACCTATATATAATACTTATGTACACACTAGGATGATCAAAAGTCTGATTGTCATTCTTAGAGAGTCTATTATTAGCAACCATTGGAGACGAACTGCTCTTGGAATCATGCATCTTGTTTTTTCTCAGCAAGTCTGTTGCATACTTTTTCTGTGAAATATGAATAGAACCAGCTGTCCTAGATTAAAGGTTCCTTAAAAATAGACCAAACTTAGGGGGTCTTTTTATTAGTATATTTTTAAAATTTTTTGAATTATAACCAATCTGCCATCAAATATTTAACAAAGATATTATCGAATACTATTGGATATTATCAATTGTCACATATCTGACAATCGATAGTTGTTAGATACTGTCAGATGTTAAACACTAGATTGTTAGATGCTATCGGCATCGACTATTTGATATCAAACATTATCGAACACTGTCCATCGTTTCATAACATCAAAATTTGTTAAGTGCGGGTTATTTTTCAATTACACCCCTTAATTTTGGTCAAAATCTAAAATTTTTTCTAGATTAAATATCTTAATTTACTCCCATTGTTTAGCTCAATACTTCTAATTTAGACAATTTTTAAAAAGAATAAAAGTATTACAGATATTTAAACAAGTGAAATTATAAAATAATTAAAATCAAATGATTTTGAAATGTCAATAATACTTTTATAGAATTAATTTTATTTAACGATGATTTAAGTTTAGAGTGTTTATAATAATATCTGCATGATAGGGATGATGAGATTTCTTAACCTACCCAGACGGTCTGAATTCTTTGAGAAATTTAAAATTAACCTTAACTTTCTGGGCATTTTAAAAAATAGCTTGTTTTAAAACAAAATTATTTTATAAACATTGCTGGATAGTCCATAGTTCAGTAGCACAACCCTCGACATTTTCTGTTAAAGTTAACTTCTAATTTTGAAATACCATTAATACCCTTCAAAAAAAAAAGAAAAAAAGAAAAAAGAAAGACATTTCACTTCCATTCTTATTTCCTTACTTTTCTCGGCAACCAAGCATCAACCTAAATCAAACATTCAATCTAACCTTAAATTTTTTTACAAAACAAAATAAATCAAAACCTAAAAACTTTCAACATACAACTCAAACACAAAATCAAATTTTTACTATGAGCGACAGTGGAAGAAGGAATGAAGTTCTATCAAAAATCAAATTCAGTAGTTGGTCGTAGCAGGCAACAATGGGTGGTAGTGAACTGGTCCAAAAGCTTTGGTGAGCGATGACAATACGTTCTTTGGGTTGGTTGCTGATCAAGCATGGGGTGGCGGCGCGCGAACAGACAGTGGGCAGCGGTGCAGGATTGTGCGATTTGGCAGTGGTGTAGGCGACTCAACGTAGTAACAGATTTACAAATGCCAAACCCAAAGCATTGAGACAAAAACAAATTCAAAATCAAGAACCAAGTAGGATGTACGACAATCGGTTGAATGAATGAGATTTCCTATCTACAAGTTACCAAGATTCTCGTCACCCAACTTCTCCAGAACCAAGTAGGATACGTAATTTATCAGTTTATTTTTGTTAATTATTGTTAAATTTGATTAAAATTGAATGCAAATTATTAGATACCAAGGAGCAAATTTTGTAACCATGATTTGGAGCCACGCGAGCTTCGAGAATGCATGCGTTTTGTTGAAAAGGAAACCTTTTGCTTGGAGATTATGTACTCCTTAATTTGCCGAAAAATCGAGATTATGTAATCCTTGATTTGGGGCCGCACAGGCTTGTCTACCAGGTTCACTTCACGAAAGAGCTTCCGAAAGAGTTAGTGGCAATTTCTTTTCTGCCAATAGCATGACTAGGCAAAGCTTGAGCTACCTGTGGGCATGGGCAGTGACTAGATAGTTGGCTCTTCTTTTCCGGAGACGACACGACTTTCGCAGTGAATGACTTGAAATCTTTAGAAGTCTTTTCATTTAGCACACAATTAATAGTCCCTAAACCAGTAGCGAAAAAAAAAAAGAGTACATTATTTAACGTATTATTTGTTCCTGAGAGCTGTAGGTTGCTTTGTATCTTACTGGCTACCTTTTCTTGTGAAACGTATTTGTTAATGGAGCAATGAGCATAAGTTTATACTTCTCATACAAAACGCAGCCTTTTAGAAAAAATTAGATGTATATAAAAACCACAAGAACTGACCAATCTATGGTTCTTCAACCACGATTTCAGGTCCTGCTTGTTCTTGTGACAGTGCTGGTGATGTTCTCCTGGGCGACCTGACTGCACATAAAGCATTAAGTAGTGAAGCACCATGTGAAAGCACGACTTGCAGGCCAGACTCCATTTCTCGAGTAGACCTTCTTGAGTTCATTCTACTATGGCGGCGCCAGGCGTCTTCTATGACACGAGCTCGTTGAGTCATCATATGATTCCACTCAGAACAGCTTGAAAGCTGGTACTTGATGAATACATTTTTCAAGTCATCAGCCATAATAGCAAAGGCTTCGACTTTGGTAAGCGCTTGAATAGTTCTGGTTGATATGGGGAGGTTGGACGGGCATTGATCATCCAAAGCCCAAGCAACGAGTTCTTCTCCCCAGAAATCACCGTCTTCTAGATGATCTTTTTTGCTTTTGTTGTCATTATCTATGTGATGATCAGTGCTGAGAGTGGCAGGGTCAGTTGTTCTTTTGTTGAAGCTGTAAGTCCATAATTTGCCGTGCACCACGAAGAGCATCTCATCAATTGGGTCTTCCTCCCGGATAACATGAGCACGCTTGATGTAGAAAACTGGCTTTACACAGTCACACAATGCATCTAATGTTGCTTCATTTAAGTTCTTAAACTCTTCTACCTTGACAAACATTCAACAAGAAGAATAACTATACTTCCATAATCTAGCCATCTTAAAGATGGATTGAAATTTAGAGATAAACTAAAACAGATAATCACCTTAATGAAAGAGTAATGCTACACATCCCAAAAATCTAATCCGAGATAATCCGTCTCAAATGAGGTAATATCAATTTAAAACTAACACATCATTAGGAATACAGAATGATAAAAGTTTAGGATGATAGCATTATTCCCAACGAAATGACCAAAATGCTGAAAATTCATCATGTCAAATTCATTTATTGCGGAAACCTCTTGTGTTGAAGCAGATGCATTAGTAAGGAGTTCTACTGGGACAAAGGAACTCACTTTCTTTAGCAGGTTTAAGCAGAGTTCGCGCTTTATGTTTCTTCTGAGGACCTTGGGAAGATTATTGAGAAAATTTTCTACATCAACACCACTAGTTTCTCGCCAAATATATCGCTGGTATTTCTTAACCTGTTTTTGGAGATTTGTGGAGAGCTTCCGGAAGGGCATCCACTGGTCTATCTCTAATCCCTTCAGTCTCATCTCTTCTGATCTTGCAGTTCTGGACTGCAGATATATCTATTTCACAAGAACACATTTTATAGGAATTTAGCTTTTCTGTGCTTCATCTTAAGGATATTAAGGTAAATTTTACATTAAGAAGAAAAATATAAACAAACCTGCATATTACCAATGAGAAGGAGAAACAACAGCAAGCCAGAGGTATTCATCGAAATTGAGAAGACGTTATCCCAGAAATAGGTACTTTCTGGGAGATTTTGACCAAAAGAACTGCAAAGAAGAATCAAATTATGATATGTCAGACATTAATCATGTAACTTCCGATTGGTCAAACTAAAAAGTAGGAAATATAGGACTCTCCAAAAGTCTAGTTTATTGGATAGAGGGACCAATCTTCTTTGACAACAATCTCCCTCTCAAGGAGAAACATAATACATCCCTCTCCTTTGACCTGTACCAACCATTCCTGTTTGTGGGTTTAGCTCTGATATCAAAGTTATAGGAAGCTAGACTATTCAATGGAGGATTCATCCTTTTGATAAACATACAACCTCATTAAAATTATTTAATGTTGGACAACAATTGCAACACTACCACCCTCGTCCAAATAAAGGAAAGCATCAGATATGGACAAACGTGAGATTTTGGAGGCCCCATCGAAAACAATGTATAAACTTTTGCGGAAAATCTGTCATCTCCACCACACCAAATTGAATGGCGTCACGAAAAATTCCAAAATCATATATAGTTGCATTCTGTGTTTTTGTAGGACAAAAATCATTCAAGAATGTATAGTCTCCTAAATTTTGATCGCAGTTGAAAAAGCCATGGCTGCATCCAGTATGATTTATGCAAGCTTTCTCCCAGCATACGGCCTTTCTTTCTACGGCAAAAATGTACCATAAGGCTCCAAATACCTAAAAGACCAGCAAGTCACTCGTTGATCAGAAAGACACAAATGCACATTTGAGGAATAATTAAATATATGTCCAATGATAAAATTTTTACAAGAATGTATATCAGGCTCATGCAGTATATTAACTTTAATTCATCAGATGCATTTTCTGAATTAAACTGTTGAGAAAGCTATGGCTCAAAAGAATATGCATGGAACTTTTGATATGTCAACAAAGAGTCATCTTTTCTGGAATAAGCTTTCTGGAAAATGGTCCAACATTGATCAGAGCACTTTACTTGAGAACCCGAACAGTAACTTCCGTCTACAGTAAACTCGGCAAAAAGCATATTGTATTCAAGTATACTACAAAACGGGAAAAAACTATTTAAATCAACAAATAAAATGTTTATCCAACTTACCTGTCCAAAAAACATGTAAAGAAGAAGATTGACCGCAGCTTTAAGCCATGTAGCTCCAGCTAGTTTGCCTGAAGTCCTTGTCGCTTTCTTAAATAATATGAAGATTCTCATAACCCTTGGAAAATATTGGAAAAGAACAAAAAATTTCAACCACTTCATTGCATTAAAAAAGCCAGAGCCTCGAACTGTTGGAATCATAATTAGGATCACCAGCTGGAAAGATCATCGCAAATTTAGAGTCCATACAGGACAAACCTTAAGGTGAACAAAGCTGCTTACTCTTATGATTATGACTAGCAAAAGTATATTAACAAAATGAATAGAGAGCACTTAGCTGTAAAAGAGTCTGCCTTACCTGTGGGACAGGAAGAATAGCGAGAACTTCCATTGCGGAGGAGCGAAACAAATGTCTCGTTGGATTTTTATGTTTATCTCCTCCATATTTTGTCAAAGCACGAATCCGGATTACCATATAAAATAAATAGAAGAAATCAAAGATGGAACGCAGAACACTAGCTGTAATCCCCAACGTTTTGTCTACTCCAATGCATTTTTTATCTTCTTTGATGACAGGAATGTAGAAAAACAAAGGATCCCATGAAATTGCAATCACACACAAAATGAGGCAAATCCACTTCCGAAAAGGGCCATGTGGGTCGAGGATTCTCTTCACATGATGCAAGTGCTCTGTCACAGCTTTGTGAAAACGAGATTTTGGTAATTCTCTAATGCTCCTGTACCCTCCAAATTCAGCACCAGTATTCGGACCACTTTCGAGCTGCTCTGAGACTGAGACTGTTCCATTTCTAGCTTCCCCTAAAATCAAGTGCCGAGACCTGAACAAAACACAAGTCGTTTAAAGCTCAGTCACGTGGCTCTGTTTTTGAGCATTTAATAAAGTTAATAAATAAAGGTGTCAATGAAGAAGCAAAAAAGTATTATAAGCTCAACCAAAGGATTAACACAGCTTTTACTGTATTCTTTAATTGGTCTAGAATTTCTAGCCACTAAAATCCAGAACTCAGTCAGCAATTTCAAGGACATTATATAGGAATATACTAAAGAACCACTTACATGTTCGACAACGTCAGAGAAGCAACTCTTGATTTCTGCAAATGTGGCTAGGTAACCTTGGACAATTAAGATCAGGACTGTTAAAAATATGCCTGCAAGTATGTGAACAAAATTAGGGAGAGGGGAATGAGGTTCCTTCCAATCCAAGTTAGGGTAATGACTAACAATGGGTAAGAATTTATTTTATAAGTCATCAAGAGAAACAAATGAACAAAATTTTGGTATTCCAAGTAGCTCGGACACAGACACATAAAAAAGAAAAAAAGAAAAAAAAAAAGAGCAGGGTCAAGGAAGTGGAAAAGACACGGTAAAAGGAAGATTCCATTTTTCTTGATTTCCTTGAACGTTCTTATCACTTTTAGTTTCTATCAATTAAATAGCGGGAATGGATCTTTTCATTCTTTGATTAGGAAAAAAATGAATATTTATTTCTTGGTGAAAGGTACCAAGTAAAGAAATCCAATTCCCAAAATGAAGACATCTAGTATGATTTATGCAGGCTTTCTTCCAGCATATAGGCGCTTCCTTTTTATGGCAAGGAAGTTTCACCAATTATATAAGTTTTTTTTTTTTTTTTTCAAGATACCTCGTACCAATGAGAGAACAATGTTGGGATTATGGCTCGTTTCCTAATTCAAGTTGAATTCTACAAGATGTAGAAAAAATAGAAGAAATAAAAAATAGAGTTATTTAATAAATAGGAGTTTTACTCCTATTAGGATTAGAATATCCCTACATAGACCTATAAATATAGGGTTTGAGAATTAAATAATGAGATATATATGAGAGAGGACTATACATAACGGGTTAATATCCTTGTAGGAATGTGAGAATAGTAGAATACTAGATTTGGTGTATGATCTTTTGTACTCTTATATAATTATGATCTAGTGGATTTATCTCCTCATCCGTGGATATTAATGCCGAACCACGTTAAATTTTGTGCCTCTTTGTGTGATGTGATTTATTTTTTATTTATTATATCAATCTTGATGTTAAATATGTTTTCTCATAATTTCTTACAAACAGTCCCTACATATATAGTCAGAGACTATTGACTATCTCTAATCAATGACTTGAGATTTTGAACTAAAACTCGTCCTCCCTTCTTGACCTCAAGAGTGTTCGATCTTGGGTGTTGCATGCATACTCAGGGGCGGACTCACATAGAGTCCTATGGGGTCAAGTGACCCCACTTGGATTTTATTTATTTTAAAGTTTTTCAATTTTATCCCTAAATTAACATGGAGATTTAACTTCTTTATAATATGACATCTGTTTTGTCAAATATATATATTAAAGGTATGATCCAATTTTCAGGAAAAACTTTTGATTTACATCCTTATCCAAACTTTAAAACAAAAAGCTTTCATTGCTCACTCCGTCATTTCTCATATCCACTACACATGGAAATTAACTTCTACATATGTATATAAGATGAAAGTATCATTTTTCGGTAAATTGAAAAATCAGACTTTGTCATAATAATTCTAAAAACAAATTGAAAAGTTAATCTATTTTTAGTTTAATTCTTCTTCTAAATGACAAGTCATTAAGAGTAAGCTTCTCTTTTTTTTTTTTCTTTTTTTTGTTTTTATTTGAGTGTGCTAAATAACTTTTTTTCCAATTTAAATTGTTATGTTATTTTAAGTAATTTTGTTTAAATATATTTAATTAATCAAATATTTATATAAGTAATAGGTGTTTTGACCAATTTTATGGGTGTAAATAGCTTCATCCATTATAAAAATGACATAACTTAAATGGATAATTTAAAAAATAATTACCGTTGAATTTAGACACCATAGTCACAATATGATACTAACTTATTTTTTAATTGTTGATGTCTATCACTCAGATATATTATTTTGGACTTTCGAATATTAGAGACTTACAAAAAAAAAAAAATTATCAATTTGTGATTATGATGTCTAATTTTTTTTGTAACAATAGTCATTTTTTAAAAAAGTCATCCTGATTAATTTGGATAACTTTTTTACTACCCTTTTACTTTGGTCATGGATATCCTATTTCTCTTTATCTTTGTCATCTGAATTATTTTAATATCGTTGTCTAATAATGTTATTAAAGACATATCTAATTATTGTTTATACATTTTTAGTTTAACTTTAGCCATGGATGACCTATTTATATTAATCCTTTTTGAGCTAATTTTATTTTCATCCCTTCCTCCAATCCTCTAATCATACCACTAATATTGAAGGATATTACCGGTTGTCACTGCTAGTATGAAGAAAGCATTTGCAGTAATAAATGTTGTGAAGATCATTTACGAAATAAAATTAATGATCAATGGTTGAATGATATCTTAGTTGTGTATATAGAGAATGATGTATTTGATAGTATTAAAATGAAGTCATTACATAATATTTTCAAAAGATGAA
The DNA here is from genome assembly GCA_026225775.1 of Bursera palmeri. NCBI lineage: Eukaryota > Viridiplantae > Streptophyta > Magnoliopsida > Sapindales > Burseraceae > Bursera > Bursera palmeri. The sequence goes on along the minus strand of JANKKB010027801.1, from coordinate 2,092 downwards.
ATCTCATCGAGGACAATTATAAATGTATAAGTTAACGAAAAATTTTAATAATAAAAATATTTATATTTATATTTATTTATTTTAATTATTACTTTAATTTTTGACCCCTCTAAGTTTCATTTCTGGTCCGCCCCTGTGCATACTGTTAACTTGAATTCATGAAATTAGTGAGCTCTGAGAAGGCGATGGCTCACAAGAGAAATTACAATGAACGCTGACCAACTCTTAAGAAAAATTGGAAAACACTGACACACAGTACAAAAATTCTCATCCCTCCAGAAAGTTAATTCAACGTACGATGACTGAGAGGCATGTGGGAAAGACTGAAAGCTGTTTCCCATTGAGAAAAGGCGAGACAAAGTATTAAGTCGTTGAAAGGTAATTCAACTTACATGACTGAGAAGCATGTGGGAAAGACCGAAAGCTGTTTCCCATTGAGAAAAGTTGCCTGAAGTGCTTGCTTTTCGATTAACCCTTGGCATAATTTGATAATTAACTAAATTCACCTGCAGCTGGACAATTTGGACTTTGGAGTCCATAGTTGATATCTGTAAAAATTAATCTGCCTTTGCTTGCGGGACACGAAGAATGGACAAAACATCATAATTGATATCTGTAAAAATTAATCTGCCTTTTCTTGTGGGACAGGAAGACTGGACAAAACATCAATGCGATTAAAGAACCATAGCAGTTTCCTTGCATTTTATGCACACTGCGAGAAAATACTATGGATTGTCTAGAAGGAAGGAAGTAAATACCGAGCATTGAATTTCAGTATAGATTATGAACCTCTTCGGAAATTTCTTGAGACTGTTCAAGTTCCATCCATCTCTAAAGTGCCCTGGAAAGTTGGCCTAATGTGCCTTGCTCTGAGATCATCACCAGAAAGGAGAAACCTGATCAAGAAATAAGTAATTTCAAGATCAATGCATGGCTATATGCATATGCATCCACAGATCCACTAATTAACGTGCAAAACAATTAAAACAGCCCAACCATAGACTAACACATGGTTGACCATTCTTCAACTGGTCCAGAACTTCCGATCCAAAACTTAAAAAATATAGTTCTAGATTTAAATTAAAAAAAAAAAATTCCTTAACAATGACGTACGTGATCAACAATGTATCACAGATCCAGACAAGAAGCAGATTGTGTTTCATCCAATTTTTAGCTTGGCAAACTTCTTTCAGATACAGGATCCTGGGCAAATCAGAATCAATTGGAAAGTACCAGGTTTTCAACAAATATGTTTAGAAACGTATTTTTTATTCTTTGTTGGTGAGTAATTTACGGGTTGGAAGACAGAATTATTTGATAATTATGTAATTTCTAGGAGAAATGCGACACATATTATATATTTTTTTTAACTCATAAAAATATAGCAATAATTATCATATCATTTATCACTCACACTACCATATAATTATGATGAAAATTATAAATTTCGTCTAATTATTTTTTACAAGAAAAAATTGAGAAACTTGAAAACATGTCGTATCAATGAATTTTTGCCACTTCACGTTGGTGCTGGCCTTGATTTCGACGCTTTTAGTCATCCAGGATATAGGATGCACAAAAAGAAACAATATAATATAAAAATCACATTCTTTATTTTTCTTTTTATTTCATTTTTTTTTAAATCTTAATCAAAGATCCAACGCTTTCGTAGATTTGGAAATTAAACAACCATTTGAAAATAATTAAAAAGTTGACGAAATTAAAATAAGAAAGGGAAACAATGTAATCAGCATGGGGTTGGAGCTAGAGATTTGGAGCTGGGGCTTTAATGGAAAAGGCAAAGAGTAAGGGAGGCCAACAGAAATCATACATTAACGCTGCTTGAACTATTAACTTCTCGAATATGTTGGGGAGAATTATAAAAAATCCAACTTTAAAGAGACTGAGATGAAATTACCAAAATTTAGTATTCTATAATTCTCCTAATCAACGTTAATAACTAAAATGCCCCTTCACTCTTACCAACCCTTCCTGTAACTCTCTCTTCTCACGTCTCTATTCAACCCGTAACTCTCTCTTCGACACACTCCTCGTTTCCTCATTGCCTATCTTGTCGTTCATGATATCAATT
>JANKKB010027800.1:0-11963 GCA_026225775.1 Bursera palmeri | reverse complement strand
TCCAGATACTCCTCGGGTTCTACTCACAAGCCAGACCACCCGGAAACTATATGGATCCCTGCGCACCAAGCAAGGCCATTCGCCAACCACTCGAATCCTGCGCACAAGCAAGGTCATTCGGGGTTACTAATACACACCATGGATTCCCACACACTGAGCAAGGACAATCCAGGTTCCATTGCAACATGGCATTCCTCGAGCTCGCTTTTCCAATAATCAAGTAACTTCGCATGGTCTCTATACTAACTAATATTAATTCTAAATTATCTTATGGGGCTGTGGGTACGCCTAACAATTCACGGGAACCCCACAATCAAGACCCACACTTCATACTCACCGGAATCCACCATTTACGCGTAACCTAAGCCTCCCCTCGCGTGAGGGTTTCGCCATCTCTATCTTCCTAGTGATAAAACACAGTAAATCTCTACAAATCTATTCCTAGACGCATATAAAAACTCAGATTTTTACCCACAAGTACAAAGGAACTAATTTCCCTAAAAGCCCTAATTTCCTCACATGCTTCAAGCCACAGAAATAGTATAGAGATGAGTAGAAGAGTATCCCCTACCTGATCTGCAGCTGCACGGGAGACAGCAGCTTTCTCTCTCTTCCCTTTTCCTCTTCCTCTTCTTTTTCTTCCTCTCTCTCGCCTCTGCCTGGTGCCTCTGTCTCGCCAAAAATGAGAAAAGAGGCTAGGGTTACGTTTTTTAAAACGTAACCAGGACACGCTGGTCATTACGGAACTTCTGTTCGCACGAAAATCCGCCTCGGCGCCGCGGCTCAAAACGGTTTGCGCTGCGGCGCGGTTTCGCGCTGCGGTGTAGAACTAGTTCTACGCCTCGGCGCTGAACTACGCTGCGGCGTAGAACGGATTCTATGCTGCAGCGCCAAAGCGCGGTTTTGGCGCTGCAGCGTAGAACGAGTTCTACACCGCGGCGCCAAAACGCTGGTTGGGCGCACACGGGTTCCAGGCCTTCTCAAGACTTCAAATTCAATTTTTCCAACAACATTCCTTTGACCAATCATACATACACTTCCATACACCCTAATTTAATTATAACAACACATGGGTAAAAGCAACACACATACAGAAAAATTTTCTCTGGGCACCAAAAATGAAATTCTCACTGTTACAAATTTTCGGGATGTTACATTTCGCCACTTGCGCCCTAAATCCCCAAAACTCTATTCCCTCTGTTTTCCCTCTTTCAAGCTAGTGGTTTTCGATTCTCCATCTTTAGTTCTCTCAATCTCCATCTCTGCTGCTCATCAAAGCTTCCAAGTACCTGAGCTGTTTCTTCGTGGCCAAAACTCGCAGAGGAAGTATGCCTTGGGTCAAGAAAAAAGGAAGAATGAATTGGGGCAACCAAAGGAGTAATCTGAAGCTATGAGGTAAATTTGCGAAGTACCATCACATATTCCCTCCATCTTTGCTGCCATTTGCCGACCCACAACGTTGTCAGTGCATGCTCCCGTCGATTTCAACTTGACCCACAGATAAAGTGAGTTTTTTTCCCAATCTTATTGTTTCTTCATGTGGGTTTTAGCATTTTTCAGCTTATGTCCCTCAGCGGCTTGTGTTTGGGTAAATCCAAGGAAATCGTGTGGGGATAGGGAAAAGTGAAATTTAAGGTGTGCTTGTGTAGCCTGTGAATGTGAGAGTTTCAATGTTGTCAGATATTTTTGATGTTTGAATGACAATTTTATACACCTACCTAGCAATAACAAAGTTGCCGGTTGCAAGATATATGTATCTAAACGTACAAGCTGCACTAGAAACTAATCAGAAGACATTTGCGTAGATTTACTAGATAATGCTTTCATCTATTTAAATTTCTTCCAAAAATAGGTCTTGGCATTGTGAAAATAGAGGTTGTTAACTTTTGATGTGGGATATGTTCTTACTAGTTGGGAATTTATTCTGCAGAATTGGGAAAAAATACAGAAATAGATTTTAGTTATATAGTGCATTGACCCTAATTTCTCAAAGGCATTCACGTTTTCTTACCATGGTCACCTTGTAGTTTGTTTAAACAGACTAGTAACATGTATGGGAGTGCTCTATGTTGTTTTCGAAGTGTTCTGTAGTGTCAGTTTTCTTCTACTACCAAGTCTTAGTGTGAATGTAGTCTATTAACTTGTTGGTTGTGGCCACACCAGTGTCAAACATTGGAGGAGGCAATACCTTATGCAAACCCTTGAGTCTTGTCAATTTGTACATGTGATTTTAGCTGAATGTTATTGTAAATTATATGTTTTATTATGAATTGTGTGGATCTTGTTATTGGTGCACACTAAATGCAATTTTTTTTTGGCATAACCTGAGTTCTTATTTGTTTCTTTAGTTGCAACAGAGGTATTTAGCTGGGGAAATGGTGCAAACTACCAACTTGGGACTGGAAATGCTCACATACAAAAGCTACCATGCAAAGTTGATTCACTTCATGGTTCTATTGTCAAGTTGGTTTCTACTCCAAAGTTCCATAGTGTAGCAATTACTACTCGTGGAGAAGTCTGCACTTGGGGATTTGGAAGGGGGAGTCACCTTGGTCATCCTGAATTTGATATTCAAAGGTATAGAATTTTTATCCTGTATTTATTCTTACATATGAACAAGGTTTCAATTTTGATGATAATTCCAAATTGAAGTCATTAATTTGCGAGTAGTTAGTGTTTCATGGTTCTGTTTTTCTCTCTCTGCTTTGTTGGTATTAACATGTGGTTGATGGCATAGAACATGGCATTTTGGTCCTACATAGGTGTGTTCAGATCATAGGTCATGGTGGGCAGGATAAGTTGACTGCAATGTGCTGAAATATTCTTCCTTAAGGTGCTTTTTTTTTTTTAATTAGATTTTCCCCTGCTATGTGACTTTACCTCCAACATGGTTATCTCTAGCAAAATAGTTTTATGTTATTTGAAAAGGTTCAGCTTTTAAGTATTTTCTTTTCATTCTTTTATTTTCAGATGTTATCCAGTTGATTTGTAGGATAGTTTTGTCCACAATTTTTACAGAGTGGGATAGACGAAAGCATATAATTTAAGTTTTTTATTTTTAATGTAAACAGTGCAAGCGTCTATGTCAATGAGAATCTGAGTAAGAGCAAGAATTGAATTATCCCCTTTCTAAATAAATTATGCTAGATACATCTCTAAGAAATTATTCTTGTATCTAAAAAATGAGACAGTTGATATTCAATTGTCAGAGTACATCCTAGCCAAAATCGATAACTTTTAACAAATTTGTATTACATTTATACTTTCATATCTACAGAAAACTTAGTGCTCTAACACCATTATGAAGATTGATTAGTGGTAAGGAAAAAGATGAGGAAATGAAGCATTGTATTTTAGGAGGCAATGAGAAATTATTTAATTACCACTATAACACTTGGCATATTATTTTCAACTCATATGACTGCAACTATTAGTAAAGGTTTCATGATAATTGGCCATCAAGATTATGCCCATGAGTTGAATAATTTTATTGTCTATTTTATCTTGATTATAGTTTTGTTTTATGTTCTGTGAATCATAATTTGATGTTTTGGTGATAATATTACTTGCTGATAAATTGTTTTTTATCCCAACAGGCTTATGTTAGTTGGGCATGGATCAATGAAAAGTAAATGTACTTGCATGAGAGTATTGTGATGACATCAAGAAGAAAAATAAAGCCCATCATGAGTTGTTTATAAGGATGCAAAATGAAGGAGTCATACCAAATGAGTTCACGTTTATATAGTCTGCTGCTTTGTTTTCCCAAGAAACGACATCATTGTTATACATCAGTTCTACCTGTTTGTTCCCATTTAAGTACTTAGGATATGAATACACACCTCAACAGTGAATTGATGACAATTTCATATGCTAAATGATGCAATAGGAAGCATAATTGCTTGTCCAAAGAAATATATTATTTTAGACTAGTTTGGATGACTTTGTTCAAAAAATAAAGTTGTGTGGAATATTTGGTTGTATGAAACAATTTATTTATTTATTATAAATAAGATCGAACTATGTTGTAGATTTATAATTGACAATGTTTGGTTGATGATGAATGAAGAGCATAGAAAGCAAATATTCCAATAGCTAAGTAGGAGGAAATGACTTGAATAAAATTACAAAAATTAAAAAAATATTTTAAAAAATAAAATGTATATTACAATGTTTTTAAAATTTTGATATGGCTGTTTATAGCGTTTTAAACGTTGTAATTTATGTCAACTATTATTTTTCATAGTGTTTAAAAAACGTAGTAGAAAGGTTTATTCACAACGTTTTTTAAACACTGTAAAAAGGATTATCTACAGCTTTTTTTTTAAACGCTGTAAAAATACTTATTCACAGCATTTGGGTGACGATGCTGTAATTTGTTATTTATGTCAACTATTATTTTCACAACGTTTTTTAAACACTGTAAAAAAAATTATCTACAGCTTTTTTTAAATGTTGTAAAAATACTTATCCACATTATTTTTTAAACGCTGTAAAAATTGAACCGTATTTACAGCGTCGTCACCCACAACATTTCAAAAAACGCTATAAAAAAATATTTATAACTTTTTTTAAATGCTGTAAAAAATCAATTTTCTTGTAGTGTTGGGTATCACATTCACGCACAAATCCAACACAATATCACAAAATCATGATAAATAATACATGGAAGTGTAAAATGCATAAAAATCAAGACACGAGGCTCAAAGAACACAAAATCCATGCTCACATCTATGAAATAGCTCAACAAAATGAAATAGAAGAGCGTAGAAGAAAAATCCCTACCTTAGCTTGGCGAAAATCAGCTCTCTTTACCTTTCACTCTTTTTCTCCTATCTTACCTTTCACTCTTTTTCTCCTATCTTTCCCTTCTTCTTCTCCCTTTCTTTCTCTCTTTCTCACGCTTCTCTCTTGTGAGAAGCCCTAAAATGAAAGGGGGTATTTATAGTATTGGAAAATGGGACACAAATGTCATTTTGAAATGTTTAAAATCCATGAATCCTGACTCTATGATTAGGTGCGCTCTTTTTTACATCGGGGCATGAACTCTCTATCGTTTTTACACCGAGGCTCCAATCTTTTCATGCTCTGCCTTTTCCATACCTAAGTGTAGACCCATTCGATTTCAGGGTGTAAACTCTGCCATTTTCGCATCGAGGCGTGAAATCTCAGTCTCATGTTATGTTTCTCCTTCCTCTTCCACGTTAGGTTATGGATCCTTTCCTTGCTAAGGCACGCATTTTCTGTCTCACACCCTTCTTGAATTTTCTTCTCAGTATTTTGTACTCTTATATAACCAACAATTTGCATATATGCATATATATATATATATAGACACAAACATTTAATTACATTCTAGTCCGAAAATCAAATACACATACTCCGATACACATGTATTCATATGCAACAACAAATACATGTCATGCACCAACATGTCAAATATTTATTTAAACACATTATTCAAATTTTCAGACTATTACAATATCTTCAAAAATGTTGTTCAAACTAATGGTCGAGTTGTTTCTAAATTAAAAATAATTCTTTGCAAAAACAGAAATAAGATTCCTAGGACATACCATATGTATAGGAACTTATAAACCTATTCAAAGATCAATAGAATTTGCTTAAAAATTTCCAGACATTATATTAGATAAAACTCAATTACGAAGATTCTTGGGAAGTCTTAATTATATCCTTGATTATTTTCTCCATTTAAATCAATTGTGCAAACCTTGCATGATAGATTTAAGAAAAATCCAAAACCGTGGACTAACACCATACTGCAATCGTTAAGCAAATAAAACAACAAATACCCAATTTACCATGTTCACACCTACCCAATCCTGAATATTTTAAAGTTGTTGAAATCGATGCTTCTGAATTAGGTTAAGGTGGAATATTAAAACAAAATTATAATGGGAAAGAAAAAATAGTCCAATACTATTCTAAATCATGGAATTCGACTTAAAAAAAATTATTCTACTATTAAAAAAGAAATTTTAGTTGTTGTTATGTGTATTTCTAAATTTCAAAGTGATTTATTAAACCAAAAGTTTCTTTTATGAATTGATTGCAAATTTGCTAAAGATATTTTGCAAAATGATGTCCAAAACATTGCATCAGAAAATTTTTTTGCATGATGGCAAGCTATTAGAAGTGTTTTTGAATTTGATATTGAATACATTAGAGGTGAAACTAATTCTCTTCCTGATTTCCTTACCAGAGAATTTCTCCGAGAGAGGTAACCATGCCTCCTAAACCAATTGAGTACAAACCAAATGTCACCCAAAAACAGTCCAAAGCCTCTTATGCTCAATCATCCCAAAAAACAAAAACTTAGTATGAACAAGTTTATGATGAAAAGCTCCAAGCTCAAGCTGAATCTAGTTCTCCCTAAGCCTCTAAAGACCAACAGTTGCTTGAATGGGTTAAAGCCCTTCAACAAAATCCTGAAATAGCCCTAGCTATTTCAAAAGCAAAATAAAAACATTTTCCCAAGAATAAAAACAATTTTTTTCAAAACTTTACACAAATAAAAAAAGAAGAAATTCCTTAGTTGCCTTTTGTTTGTAATCAAATTTTGAAAAAAAAAAAAAAACATCTGTGGAAGTTTTATCAATGAGCAAATAAAAGGGAATTATTTTGTTGAGCCCATAACCAAAATCCGAATAGCAATATTTGAAAATCCTCAAAGACAAAATCTAGTTTTCATTGAAAATAGTTTTGAGGATAAAATTCCTAGAAATGCTGCTACAAAAATCTTTTACCCATATTTTCATTTTCTCAATAATGACCCGAGGAAAACCCAAAGATTTTATAAATTCATCTTATCTTATTCTGATTCTGCTGAATTTAAGAATTATCTTTCAAAAAAAAAAAAAAAAAAAAACCCGGTTNAATTTAATAATTATATTTAAAAAAAAAAAAAAAAAAAAATCCCGGTTCGATTGACTATTCTACCATTCAAATTTGTAAAATTATCAGTCTTTCTAATTGGGGAAATATTCACCAACCAAGAAAATTATCTTATCTATTTGAACTAGTTGGATACACTTATCTTGATTACTGGTATGCTTTGTATAATACTTTCTTTATCCAAAATAATCATTTTAGGCACTCCTGAATTATTTATTTCAAGAAAAATACCTAATTCCATTTCCCTTATTGGTTTCTATAATGGTAGGCTTATTTTGAGCCAAGCCACCAAATCATTTTGTCTCCAATTCTCGAAGGCTTTAAAGTCTTTCGAGCAAAATACCAACCAATCTCTTCAGAAAATCTTGTTCCAAGCTCTCTTTTGTTTTTCTCCAAGTTTGCTCTGGTTTGGATTTGGGCATGGGATCATGATTTTATTTCTACCAATCACATCCTCTATTTAGTAAGAAAATTCAAAACTAAATGGTGGGCAAAATTCAATGCTAATCATGCCACCAAAGAAAATGTTTTAAAATGGTTAGCAGCTAATCAACCTCAAAATGCTCCACCAGTTGATTCAGAAACTGCCCATTTTCTCATAACGAAATCCCTGACTGCTTCTGATTTAGTGGGCGTTAAGTCTCTAAAAGAAGTAAAAGCAAAAAAGAAAATCATCATGAGCCAGCTTTTGGATCAAGATAATGAAGGTGGCAACTCTGCTTCATCAAACCAATCAAGAAATGAATCCTTTGAAGATCTGACCCAGAGTAATGAAAATGATTAATATACGCTTTTATGAAACTATTTGTTGATCCAGCTCGTCATCAAGACATTTTCAAAACAAAGTGTAGTGTCGACCAAAAAAAAAGTGTAAAAGAATTCTGAAAAGTTTTAGTCAAAATCCATCTGAAGATCCGTCTGCCATCTGAAGATTCATCTGCAAAGGCTACTGACACAGAATGTTTGATTCCCTTACAAAAGCTGTAACACACCCCACCCCACCCCCCACCCCCCCAGGGGGGGACACTTGGCCGGGTTAGGGCTGCCCGTAGGCCCCTAGGGCATGTCACAGGCCACACCTCAGCAACACACCTGGACTAACTAGGTTGGCAAGGTCCCACCCCTCACTGGGCATAGCCCTTCAACGTATTATCCTCTCTAGCTCGAAGGCCTCAAGGATTTATCCTCCACTGAGACGCGTCCCCACTCAAACCTGAGACCCCTTAAAGGAGATCTTAGTTCAACATGAGTACCACTTAAGCCCATGGCACTTGAGCAATGTGATTTTGAACGCAAAAGTGCTCAGACTTATCACTCTCCAAGTGGTTGTGTCTTTCTCTATCAGGTTACATTAATTTATAGAAAATGAAATGTAAGAAAAGGACAAAGACAAATGATAGCTTTTTTGTTGTAAATCATGTCTTATCTCTTATATTCTTATAGCTCTTGAGTCTTGTCTTTTTATAGCTATACAAAAAACAAAATGATAGATGCCCTACATGTCCTAGATGAGTTTAGAATTGTATTAGCATCTCCTCTAAGATCCAACATTTTGTAAAGGAAAGATACATATGTCATTCCATGTCTTATTCAAATTGTTTTCAATTTATTGCATCTTTTTATAGGTGGTTATCTCTTTTGCTAAGATTATAAAATTTCTGCAGAACATTTATGTCTTCTTTTATTAAAGTGAAATGGCTTCCATGATGTCATCAATTACGAAATAATATACCTTAAGATCAATTAGTAGCATATTGCTAGCATGCAGTATATATCCCTGTACACAAATCTTTGCATGTTTATTAAACTAATTAATTTTGTCATTTATTCGTTAAATCAGAAGCCATTCTCACGGTTAAATTAGCAACATGTGAAAGAGGAACCTATCATGCAAATCCTTACCATTAATATTGGTGATATTAAATGTTAAGGCATCAAGCATTAATAATTTCAAAGTCTAGCTATGAGTTCGGTAATACTTACTTATTTCAAACTTATTTATTAATGAGGGCAGAAGGTGTAGCGCTTTCTTATCCTTGGTTAGAATCATAGAAAGGTTGTAATTGATTCTGTTTCGTGGTATATAAATGTGTAGCAACATAACATGTTCCTAAAACTCATTATGAAAGTGGCATTAATTGCTACAAGATTTATTTTATTAATTAAAACAAACAAGTTGCTGATCAAAATATGTTTGTGATAATATAAACACAGTAAGACTAAAGCTTTTCTTTTTTTTTCTGAAAAGATAAAGCTAAAATTTGGCTACAAAATCTTAGGTCGAGATCCATATGTTCTTGGGATGAAATGCAACAAAAATTCCTTAAAAAAATTTTTCCCATAGAACAAACTCTCTTAAAAGGTAAATTATCACTTTTACTCAAAAACCTGGGGAGACACTCTACCAATGTTGGGATAGGTATAAGGAACTCCTTAATACTTGTCCATACCACGGTTTTGAGACTTAAAGACTAGTCTCAAATTTCTATAAGGGCTTAACACCAAAAGATAGGTAAACTGTAGAACTCATGCTTAATAGACAATTTTGTGAAAAAAAACCCGATGAAACAATGGACTTTTTAGATTTACTAGCTGAAAATGCCCAAAATTGGGATACCGCTGGCACCTATAAGGTATCAAGCAAGGCCTAAACCACAATAACCAATAAAGGCATTTACAACCATAGGGAAGACCATGACCTTCAAGCCAAATTTACATTTTTAACTAGAAAGGTCAAAGCCTTAGAAATGAAAAAAACTGGTCAATTAAAGTCCATTCATGAAACTGTTTGCCACATTTATGATACCAATTATCATCTCACCGAAGAATGTCTAACTTTGTCTTCTTTTAAAGAGTGTCTCCACAAACAAGCCAATGCATTGAACAACTTTGAAAGGCTAACCCGTAACCCATATTCACAAACTTACAACCCTAGTTAGAGAAATCACCCAAACTTTAATTGGAAAAATGACAATCACGCACAATCTTCACAACCCTCTTTTTAACCACATCAAAACTTTCAAAAATCTCATGCATCCTAGGAAGGACCTCGAAGAAACAATGCATTCATTTTTCTCAAAGCAGGAGACTATCAATAATCAATTTGTTCAATCATTAATAGATTTGAAAGATACTCTTGCAAAAATTGCATCTTCATTTAGCACTGAAGAAAAAGAAAAATTCCCTTCTCAAATAGTACAAAATCCAAAAGATCAAGGTGTAAGTAATAATCACTATCTAGACCAAGTCAAATCAGTCACAACCCTTCGCAGTGGTAAGGTTGTAGATAATCACATTCCTGAACCTTATGAGAAAGATGATGAATTAATCTCAAAGGGTAAGGAAGAGGATCCCACACCCAAAACTAGTGAAGAAAAGACCAAACCCTTACTCCCATTCCCTCAAGCCTTAACTACCCACAAGAAACCAAACCATAATTCTGAAATTTTTGAAATTTTTAAACAGGTAAAAGTCAACATTCCCTTGCTAGATGCTATTAAGCAAGTGCCATCATAGGCCAAATTTCTAAAGGATTTATGTACTGTTAAAAGAACTTTGAATGTGAAAAAGAAGGCTTTTCTAGCTGAACAGGTAAGTGCTATTCTCCAGAATAACAATTTTGTAAAATATAAGGATCCTAGTTGTCCAACAATTTCATGTATTATTGGAGATCATAAAATTGATTAGACCCTACTTGATCTTGGTGCTAGCGTAAACTTGCTTCCATATTCTGTTTTTCAAGAGCTTAATCTAGGTAAGTTAAAACCTACTTCTGTGACTCTTCAACTGGCTGATAAATCAATTAAAGTTCCAAGAGGAATAGTTAAGGATGTGTTAGTTCAAGTCGATGAATTTATATATTCTGTGAATTTCGTTGTCTTGGATACACTACCTGTGGAAGTAAGAAATTCAATTCCATTATTTTAGGGTATCCATTTCTTGCAACTTCTAATGCGTTGATTAATTATAAGAGTGGAGTCCTAAAGTTATCATTTGAAAATATGACACTAGAACTCAATGTTTTCAATTTGAGTAAGCAACAAAATGAAGTGGAGGACGAGAATGCAGAAGCGGATATGATTGAAACTGTTGTGAAGGACCATATAGAAAAAGGGAGTCGTTCTGATCCTTGAGACTTGTCTTGTTAACTCTCTTGAATCAAATATGTAATTAGAACCCAATCTTTCTCAAACATGTTCATTACTTAATTATGCACAGGTGACATGAAATAAAGACTGGAAGCCACAATTTGAAGAACTGGGAAAACTAAATGAAGAAAAGCAGGAGGAACCACTCAAATTATAGCTGAAACCACTACCCGAAGGATTGAAGTATGCTTATCTTAGGGAAGCACGAACTTATCCAGTGGTAATTTCTTCATCTCTCACAACCAAAGAAGAAGGTAAATTAATAGAGGTACTAAAAAGACATAAAAATGCAATCGGGTGGACTTTAAAAGATATTAAAGGCATTAACCCTTTGATCTGTTCACATAGAATATATTTAGAAGATAATGTCAAAACATTTCAACAACCTCAAAGAAGACTAAATCCACACATAAAAGTGTTAATTAGGGCTGAAGTTCTTAAATTACTTGATGTAGGACTTATCTATCATATTTCTAATAGTGAGTGGGTAAGTCCAACACAAGTAGTACCTAAGAAATCTGGCATTACCGTAGTAAAAAACGAAAAGGGTGAGCTTTTGCCTACTCGAGTCCTATCAAGTTGGAGGATGTGTATTGGTTTTAGGAAATTAAATGCTGTTACTAGAAATGACCATTTTTCTTTACCATTTTTTTATCAAATTTTAGAAAGAGTTGTAGGACATCCCTACTATTGCTTTCTTAATGGTTACTCAGGTTACTATCAAATCCCTATTTCACTAGAAGATCAAGAAAAGACTATATTCACGTGCCTTTTCAGCACTTTTACATTTAGAAGAATACCTTTTGGACTTTGTAATGCTCCAGTGATCACGTTCAAAATTTACCTTCGGCTAAACGGTTGTTGTAGTATAGCTTTAGGTATCGAATCCACAGGGAAGCA
>JANKKB010027799.1:0-11956 GCA_026225775.1 Bursera palmeri | reverse complement strand
CCTATTTCTCCCGGATTTGGGCTAGAGACTTGTTGGTAAACCTGGGCTCTGATACCAATGTTAGGTGGTCATGGGCTTCACTAGTGATACTTGGGCCTCTCTCACCTCAAAAGCTAGCCTAAGAGGTGAGGCTTTCCCTCACACTTATATAGTGACCACCAACCCCTTCCACAACCAATGTGGGATACACCTCAACATTATATGTATATATATTTCTCAAGATTCGGGAAAAAAAAACTCTTATTGTTCACAATTTATTTTATATGTTATTAATCTATTTCTAATTGATCGTGATCTCTTGGTGATCATAAAAAATAAATTGGAAGTTCATATATTTTCAGTTCATCCACGCAAAACATAGAACATTCGAATTAATTAATGACTCATATTATTAGGGTTTAATTTTTTTGACTTAATTTCACATACTACTTGATAACCATTCATTTTTCTAATCTAATGGTCGAAAGAGTTATTGGGTTAATATATAAAAAATTATTTTTTAATTTCTCTTTCTCACCTATAGATTATAGTAAAATCAATGACTATGAAAGGGTTTATAAAATTAAATTAAAAAAAATTAAATTTTAATCGCCTGAGCCTTAATTAATTTAGTGATTTTCGTGTGATTCACGAGTAAATATTATGATGATTTACTTTTTAATATTCAGGTCTCAAATTTGGTTAAAAGCACCGACGACCAGGGGGCTCTTTTTGACTTGAAGTCCTCAGTGTCCACGAGTCCTTGTCATGGGCCACTGTCCATGAGATCATCACTGCAAATATTCGGCGTTAAAATATTGCATTTCTTTATTAAGTTGGACTAACACATTTTACTGTTATCATATAATAGTTAAGCTATCTATATATCAATTACTTCCTCTTTGCCCACCTTGAGTGGCCCTATATAAATTCAAAACAATCAGCGTTTGAAGATCCAAACACAGAGAGAGAGAGAGTATCTAGCTACCAATTATCAAAGACATGAAGTCCTCTTCCTTAGCTTTCTTCATTCTCTTCTCTCTTCTATTGGTAAGGATCCATTATACAGTAACCAATTATCAGTTTGCTCATTAAATACTATTATTATTATTATTATTTTGTTTAAATTTTCAGGACCACCTTAGTATATTATTTCTTGCATCTGTTTAATTGCTCTCTGATTTCCTGCACTCACAGCTGTTTTTGTCTTTCTGAAACAGTTGGGCTGCTGCAGCCTCAGCTATGCAAGAAAGGAGCCTGCAGGGGACTACTGGAAAAGCATCATGAAGGACCAACCCATGCCAAAAGCCGTCAAGGACCTTTTACATCAAGATCCTGATGCAATGAAAATGGACCATTTCAATAAGGATTTTGAAATGAAGCCTAATGTTATCATTTATCACAGCAATTCCGAGCATGGGAAAGGGCATCAAGAAGAAGACAAGAAATCCTTGGCTAAACAAATCAAGCCAGATGGGCTCAACTAAAGGTGCTTCGTTTGCTCAGCAACAGAAAGATGAGTTTAATTAATGCATTAATATAGCTAGACAGGATGAAGCAGAGGCCTGCTATAAAGTCAGAGAACTCATCATCTTGTACAACATCATCAAGTAGTATGTTTATTGTATGATTAATTAGTGTTTAAGTTTTTATAATTATATATGTGGCTTGGAAGCTTTGGTTAATTTTCTCTTTTACAGGTCCTATTGCCAGGCTAGTTTGGTTATTTAGTCACATCTGCAAGATGGGGAAACTCTAGAGAAAAGCTCTAGCTAATAAGTTTAGCTCAAAGCTTAATAAATCTTTAGGCAATCAATTAATCTTGGCTAGTTTCTTGTGTGCTTCAGTTATATCATCTCAGGTCAAGCGTT
This sequence comes from Bursera palmeri, assembly GCA_026225775.1. Classification (NCBI taxonomy): domain Eukaryota; kingdom Viridiplantae; phylum Streptophyta; class Magnoliopsida; order Sapindales; family Burseraceae; genus Bursera; species Bursera palmeri. Next base: position 10,106 of record JANKKB010027799.1, on the reverse strand, counting down.
TTCTCAAATTTTTTTAATATTTTAATACAGCATAGATTCCCCAAATATTTTATAATAATTGTTAGTTCTATGTGAACGTTTAATTAAATAAAACATGTGACCTCCGAATAAAAAATGATGGCTTTATCTTCTTCTACACTTAATAATATCAGTGCGTGAGCTGTTTCTCTACAGTACTTTGCAACATTTTTATGTTTGGGTTTGCTTTGACATCTTTATGCGAGCTGTAATCTCCGAGTATCTTTTTAGAGATCAAATGTGCTGATGTGCATGCATATCCTTTTGTGGGCTTGCCTTAGTATTTTAACCAGTTTTGATTTTTTATTTTAAAAAACTATGCTTGTCCTGCAAAGAGTTCAAAGCTAAATCCAACGAAATATATCAAGGAGATTCGAAACTTGAACCTGGAAAGGAGTAAATCTCTCAAGTCCAAGACCACTTGTGTCTTGAGGGATGATTAATAAAAATTGGTCAAGTTATTTATTCTTTTGATTATATTCTGTCAATTAAGTTAAATTTCACTCATCTTCTCCACAACAAACATAGAACCCAATCCATGATCATGCACACACATGTCGATCGAGAAAGCAGAGCCATTGCTATCTTCTTTTAGAACTTATTTTGGTCTATGATGACTTATTGTAATTGAAAATTTAGTCCTCAGAGATAAACCAGAAAATATCGTATTGCTTTCAATTGTCACAACCTTCTCTCTTCTTAAATAACTATATAAGCTCATACCTTAACATTGGTTGTCTCCTCATATATAGATCGAAGTCCATACTTCCACAATTAATTTGCATTAACTTTTTGGATTTGGTTTATTCTCCAAAGGTTTTGATTATATATAAAAAAAATGTACTTATATCATAATGCCAGACCTTAAATGCCTTCTTCAAACAAGGAAAGATAGGGAGGCAGAGAAGTTTATTTGATGCCAAACTGTGCTATACGTACAATGCATATGACAGACTTTTCCCTTTTAATCATCAAAGAAGAAGAAATATTACCTGAATTATTTATTCGTACTTAACATGCTCTGATATTTGCAAAACCAACGAAAAACTGAGCTAGCTCTTTCCGTTTGAAAATTTCAGAAGGGAGTTCCAAAAACCTTTGCCAGTAATTGTGAAGATGTTGTGAACCAGATCACTCTTGAGATTTGCCCTCATGGGCGTTTAATTATCTAGTCATTCACCGTAATATAAACCGATTTATGGGCCAAACCAAGTAACTGAAAGTTTGACAGGATTTGTAAATATTTGGAACTCTGTAACTACAGGTCAGTTTTTTTTCTGTCACTAAACTCTTAATTATAATTAATAGGATTTAATTTGTATCACTAATAATATGTTTGTTTTTATTTTTTTATTTTTTAAAATAATTTTGATGTGATTTATTTACCCTTTTTATAGAAAATAAAATATATTGATATTTAATATGATATACATCTTAAAAATTAAATACTTAACAAAATTAAATCAAGATCTCCATAATAATTAATAATAAATTTACCTATTATAAAATACATATTAAATTGAATATTAAAAATATATTATGATGAATTTAAATGTGATACATTTACCCCTGTTATAAAAAATAAAATAGATAGATATTTGATATGTTATAAATCTTGAAAATTAAATAATTAAAATAATTAGATCAAAATTTTAATAATATCAAATAGAATTTACCAATTATAAGAATTCATATAAATTATAATATGAAAATCTAATATTGATGAATTAAATATAATAATAATCTTGTCTATTACAAAATTAACAAATCTATTATAATATAGAAAATCAATTATGATAAAATTAAATACATATCTATTTAAATATTTAAATAAATTATTTTTTTATAATTTTTCTTAAAAAATAATAAATAATTAAAAATTTAGAAAAATTTATACAATCACAGAATTCAGTGATGGCTGCCGTCGCGGGCCATCAATGGTCGTACTGTCACGCGTTTGATGATATTTGCGGTAACAAGAGGACTTGGACTTTATTATCTACAGGACTACCAAGCAAAAATACCGGTATTTGGCAGCTAGAAGTCAAGAAAGATTCGAGTGTCAGATCTCTGTCGGCTTCCAACGACTAAGCACTAGTCTTTTTGGCAAAAATATTCTGATAGTCTTGTAGATTTTGAAGAGCTGGTCCTCCTGGTGTTGGTGGTGTTGCCGGAAGTGAGCCGATGCAAGATGCCGGATACCAGTTACGGTTATTGGACCCTCACCGGATTTAATAATTTCTTTTATTTTTCAAATAAATAAAATTTATTTATACATATTCATATAATATAATTTTGTATTAATACTAAATATAAAAAACCAGTTAGACAATATTCAATTCAGATTTAAGCAAAAAAATTTCACTTGTTAGATTAAGTGAAATAAGAGAAACAATAATCTCATGTATAAGACATTATGGATGGTATTTCTGCTTGCACGGATGGCATATTATCATAATTAGCTATTGCGAGTATTTTGCATTTGTTAGCCAGCTTTATAAGTAATTTTAAGTAGGTAAGTTTGTTTTTTAACCTTTTTTTTAATTAAATAGAATACTTAATTTTTTTTCAAAAATATAAATAATTTTAAAAAATAATATCAATAAAATGATAATTTTTCTGAATAAATATAAATATTTTTAAATGATTTTTTAATAATAAATAATATATTCTTATTAATAGAAATACCATCCATAATGTTTTTAATTTCCTTTATAAGTAAAAATGTTAAAAACACATTTCTTATTCAATCTAAAACCACATTGTTTATTTGTTTAAAAATAATAAGAACAGTACCTTCAAGCTTTGCCTTGTTGTAATTAATATAATAATTAATTATTAGGATATTAAATTACACTAATTAGTAAGAATATTAAATGAACAATTTAATATCCCTATATTAAATGAACAAACTATTAATAATAAACAATTAGTGTAGCACAATAAATGAACTAATAATTGATCAATATAGCATAATAAATGAACTATAAAATATCGACAAAGATTGACTTTGAGAAAACAAAAATGGAAGCTAGTGTATCATACGATATCCTTCAAATAGATTCGCTCCTCATTGGTTGTTTCTCAAGATATAATGATTTTTAGCAATTTGAGAGAACCTCTTGAAAATTACTTCTATTGAATTGAATTGTTGCCCGAGCTCTATCACATAGGAAGCAAACAAAGAAGCTTTTGAAGAGAGAACAGAGAAGAGAAGATATGAGTGTTAGTGTACTTTGGAATGGAATGGGAGGCCCTTTTTATAGGTGAGGATAAGGAGAGTTACAAATTGGGCTATTAAATCCCATTATAAAGCCATAATAGTTACAAGCCATTGAGCCTTATGAGTTACAAGTTATTAATCCCAACAATAATGACGGGATTTACAAGCATTACAGCCCAACTTTAAATGGCTTTTTAATTTGACTTGTTTAATCTCTAACTCATAGGTGTACTTTGAGCAACAATTTCTCATTCACTCGTTCATCATATTGAACATATGAATGTATGATTTTAATATTCTTATGGAGGATAATTCAAATCCACCAAAAAACTCTACTAACACAAAGAGAGTCTTATTCAATTTTAAGCTCCAAAATGACTACTTAATTATGTTAATAACATAATTTTCCAACAATCTTCCACATTAATGAAATTGAAAGAAAACAAAATCTTTTGATCTTGTGATAGAGTTCAATGGTCAAAACCTGCATAGGATAGGTAGGCGTTACCTTTTGAACCTCCTATTGTGACAGTATATTTGATTTACTGGTTGATCATAGACGTAGTGTCCTTGAACTATTTTGCCATTTGTGTAAAAAAATGATATACTTCACACATGAATCTTTCCTGACATTATTCAGTTCTCACTGCTATATTTGTTTTGGCTATGACATACGCTTAGTTTTGTAAAAGTTCATGAAGAATTAAGCCTTACACAATTCTTCTTAGAAGCGACCCCTTTTATTTCTCATATAGGTAATCTCTTAATTTAGAGTAATCTACATTACTTTGCTCTAATTTTTGACACATAAGAATCATTAAAAACATAACTTATCCTTATTCTCTACCGACATCACTGTTTCATCATAAGAATGGACTGGAGGGTGACCCCTATAGTGATCCAATGTATTCTTTACAATTAGGTCCTTTGAATCTAGATCTTGGAATTTCATGTCAACTAGATTAGGTTTTTATTGTATCGACTTATTCTTTCATGGGCTTTAGTACTATTTCCCTCGATGAGTGGACTAATTCTCTATTTAACATTTGGTTAGTAGATCCGTAATATTATCCTTTGACTTCACATAGTCAATAATGATATAGTCTGCATATTGCTGACACAAGTTTAGGCCACCTTGGAATATCATTTAGAAATTGGCATAGCCATTCAACCTTTTCACCATATTTATCTAGTTGAAGGAACTCAGATTCTATTATGGATCTAGCTATTGCAATCTGTTTAGAGGATTTTCATGATATCGTTACACCTGCTAGTGTGAATACATATACTAGTAGATTTTGAATCTTTTTTATCAGATATCCAATTTGCATCAATGTATCCTTCTAGAAAAACAAGATATCTTGTATAATGCAGCCCATGAGTACGTGTAAACTATAAATACCTCAGTATTCTTATAATTGCTTTCCAATGGTCAGCTCCAGGATTACTAGTGTATCTACTCAGTTTATTAATGTGTAGACTATGTCTGGTCTTGTACAACTTGTTAAGTACATTAGACTTTCAATTGCTCTAGAGTACTCTTTTTGAGAGACACTCTCACTTTTATTCTTGGATAGATATAAACTTAAGTTTAAAGGAGTTCTGGCCATGTCAGAATCATCTTTATTGAATTTTTCAAGAATCTTGTCCATATAGTGTGATTGATATAGAACGAGCCCATTTGTATTCTTGAGATCTTAATCCCTAAAATCACATTGGCAAGCCCCATATCTTTCATGTCAAATCTAGAATTCAATATATCCTAGGTAGATTTGATCATTCTATAATTGCTACCAATAATGAATATGTCATCAACATAAGACACAAAATAACATAGCAATTTTTTTTTTGATAGACACAATTGTTACATTCATTGATCCTAAAACCACTTGTCATCATGACACTATCAAACTTCTCATGCCATTTTTTTGGTGCTTGTTTCAAGCCATACAAAGACTTTACCAATTTATAAACTTTCTTTCCCTACCCTGTGGCAGAAAAACCCTTAAGTTGTTTTATGTAGATTTCTTCATCTAAATCTCTATTTAGAAAGGTCGTTTTTCACATTCATTTAATGTACTTCAAGATTGTGTAAAGCTGGAATTGCAAGAATCATTCTAATAAAATTTATTCTCATCACCAGAGAATACATATCAAAGTAATCTAGGCCTTCTCATTGTCTGTAATCTTTAATTATAAGTTTGGCCTTATACTTATCAATTGATCTATATGTTTTCATTTTGTTTTTGAAAATCTATTTATACCCTAGTGGTTTACATCTTGGAGGAAGATCCACAAATTTCGATGTATGGTTTTATGCAATGAAATCAATTTCACTCTTTATGGCTTCTTTCCATAAAGGTGCTTTTGTAGAGCTCATAGCTTCTCTAAAGCCTTGAGGTTCACCTTCTAACAAATAAATTAGAAAATCTAGACCAAAAGACTTTTCTATCCTTGGTCTTTTACTACATCTAGGCTTATTCTCAACCTCTTGTTCTCACTCTTATTCTGGTTCTTGGTTATGACCTTGACTATTATCAATCATAGTCTCATAGTTAACTTATAAGAACTCAATTCTTCTTTGGGTCTACACGAAAATATATTTTGAAAAAATAATGCATTTCTAGATTCCATTATCTTATTATTGTGTATGTCTGTTATTTTAGACTAATGCACAAGAAAGTGATATGTGTTACCATTATGTGCATAATTAATAAAGATGCAATTTATTGTTTTTGGACATATTTTCACCTTCTTAGCTATAGGTATTACCACTTTGTTATGACACCCCCATATTCATAGGTATTTGTAGGAAGACATTCATTCTTTCAATAACTCATATGGTGTCTTATTTACATTCTTACGGGACACCTTATTTAAAAGGTGATCAGCTAACAAAATAGCTTATCCCTACATATTTTGAGGCAACCCGTAACTAATTAATATTACATTCATCATTTCCTTCATGGTACAAATTTTCTGCTCAACAACTCCATTTTATTGAGGAGAATAAGGTGTAGTGACTTTTTGAATAATTTCATGTTGCACACAAAATTAACCAAATGGTGATTCATATTTACCACCTCGGTCACTTCTCGATACCTTTGTCTTTTTGTTGAGTTGATTTTCAACTTCATTCTTATGAAGAACAAATTTCTTTATAGCTTTTTCCTTGTTTCTTAGCAAATATTAATAACAATATATTGTCATCAACAAAATTAATAAAATATTTATTGCCTCCCCTTGTTTATGTGAACTTCAAATTGCATCATCACTATGTATTAAACCAAGAGATTCGATGTTCCTTTCAACTTTTTAGAAAGATAACCTTATCAATTTTGCCTCAACACAAGTCTCATACTTATGTTTAGAATCAATTTGGAAAGTAAAAATGTATGATTCAAATTAATTAATCTACGCAATGTATCATAATTAACATGTCCTATTCTATCATATCACAAATTAAAAGACTCAATCAAGTTAGTAGAAGAACTATTAACTTTATTAATAAAAGCCTTAGGTTTTACAGTTATTACATTAAGCTTAAAAAGCCCATTACTTTCATAACCCATCCCACAAACATTCCCATTTTTGATAGAAAAACTTTGTGAGACTAAAAAACTAGGCCGAATCCATGTTTGTTCAGTAGTGAACCAGATACCAAGTTCTTATGGATTTCTGGCATAAATAGGACATTGTTTAATATCAGCTCTTTCTCAGATCTCATCTTTAGGATTACCTTGCCTTGCTCCTCAATTGTAAATGTCATAGAGTTTCTCAAAAATAGCTTCTCATCATTAACAATTGGTTCAAAGATAGTGAACAACTCTCTATCTGACCACAATCCTGTAGTACAAGTGTCAATCAACGACTCTCTTAGGTTTGACCAGGCTAGATTTACCTTAGAAACCATATTATAAAAATAATTTTTGATACTTCATTAGTGATGTGGTCTATTGCATTTGCTTCATTTGTTATTTTCTTCTTCGGAAGTCTACAATTCGTTGCCTTGTGACTCATCTTGTCACAGTTGAAGCATTTGCCTTGAAATTTTTGCTTCTTGGAAATTCACCCCTTAAGACCTAGCTTGGTTCCTTTCATTGATTTGCTCTTCTTAGAGCTTTAGTCGTGTTTCACAATATTTGCCTTAGCCATGTGTGCATCGACCCCTTTTATTTTAGAACTTCTTTTGTCTTCTTCAATTTAAAGTCTAACAATCAGTTCTTCAATATTCATCTTCTTTCATGATAAGTGTAAATTATATCTATGTTTTAGACCCTTGTTACTTGAGTTTAATATTAGTATCTTGTTGTCCTTGTATGTTTTTAGTGTTTTCTGGTTGGTTTTAGTGATTCTTATTTATGTTCGTGTTAGGTGAAAGATTAAGAAAGAATCATGCAAAAGGGAGTGCAATTGGTGGAGAAAACGGAAAAACAAATCAAGAAATAACTTGAATTTTTTTACAGAAACATGTCTCGGTTCATTAGGCATAACTTTTTCGTCTGAAATCAAAATGAGGTGATTTAAGTGGCGTTAAAAAGCTAAGAGAAAGAGCTAAAACTTTCATCTTTATGAATATTTCGGATTCAAACCATGCTGGGGCATAAAAACAAAACCACTCCAGGGCGTCGAGTTTCTAGAATTTGAAAATTCAGGAGTAGAGAAACCACGCTGGGGCGCCTTTATGTCGAAAAAATGTATTTTAACTCTGTTTTTGTCATTAAGTCATAAATATAAAAAGAATACATATTTTTAATTAAAAAGGGGGATGATGGCTAGAGGAGAGAATGGCTAGGGACTCTTCACTAAGCCTAAAAACCATAAGATTCATCAATCCAAGAAGGAGAAGGAGAGAGATCTATTCTCTAAATCTACATATATAATTTCATCTCTCAATAGTTTTCTTTTCGTCTTTCTCATGAACTCTTTATATTTTATGTTTTGTAGTTTTATTATAAATTAATTTTGTTGTTAAGGCTATGATGTAACATAACTATGACGATTTGAATCATTTTTATTGAAGTTATTAAATTCTTTATCAATTGTTGAGTAGTTAATCATTGATTTTTATGCTTTTGAATAATTGGCTATTATTTGAATGATTAGTTTTATCATATTGAGATCGAGAGATGATATATGATAATTGATCTTATAATTAAATACCATATTGATATAATTTATGTAGCATAATGAAAGAATTCATAGATCTTAATGTGCCTTAATCTTTTAAATCAAGTTAGAAATAATTAGGTTATTGAAAGGGGTACTTGTATTGGTTCTCGAGAGAGAACTTTAGATAAATTAGGAATTCTTGCTTTCAACATAGGTTTTGAACAATGATATGATTTAGGTTCAATTCGGATTAGTTGTAGTGAAGTCATAGACCTTACCAATTTCGTTCATTGTTTCTATACTAGATTTTCATTACTTTCATTGTATTTTTGTTTTAGTTTAGTTTTCAATTTTAGAATTAAATCCTCATTCAATCTTTTGTTTGTCTAAATAGTAATAAATCCTATAAAATTAATACTCAATATATTAGTTTCTGTGGGTTTGACATCCGATTTTAAAATCACTATATTTCTTGGTGCGTTTTCGTGCACTTGCGAAAATCAACAACATTTCACTTATGCTTAAGGTAGTTATTGAAATCCTTCTATGTAAGGGATGGTTTCTCAATATACTTGAAAGTTTTCACTCGCAGTCATTCCTTCAGCATGAATCTCATGAAGAATCACTTGGATTTTTACACTTGACTAATTATTGTTTTGTAATCCACTATCTTATAATGTAGGAAGCAACCCACTATAAATTTCTTAGTACCAACATCTTCATACTTATACTCCCATGATTCCTTGGCTATTTTTTTCTTACTATACACATTGTAGAGAGAATCAACTAGGTAATTTATCTACTTATCTGTGGATGTAGGTAATTGATACGAACTATATTTTGAATCATATTAAATATTATGTGCCTTTGGACCATGTTAAATATTATGTCCCTTGATTCATTATTTACATATTACCCATCTTGATATTCAATATATTTCAGCATAATTTTTTACGTGTTTTACAAGAAGGCATCGTGTCCTTGATTTTCATTGTTATTACTTTTATTCCCAATCCATTAGTGAGGTCAAAGTAGTACGACTTGCTAATAGTTAAAAATCTTGCATTTGCTCATTATAAATACAACATTTGAGGCATAAGACACAAACTTTAAATTATGAATTCTTTAATTTAATTACAAAGTAAAAATAATGAAAATTATTTAAAATAAGAAATTTGACTTGAAAATACGATTATTATAATCAAAAGAAATTGATTTTTCGTCAGTAATATTTAAAAATATTTATACATTACAAAGGTTTAAGAAAAAGTGAAAGCTAGCTGTTAATTATCTTCAAAAGATTTGTCGCACACCAAGTGAAGCACGGTCGGATGTCCCAATCTTCTTCTCTTTTCTGTATATAAAGTACTAACAGGCTTATACATAATACATTGCCTCGCATGCAAATTTGTAAGAACATGAAGACTTTCTTCGCTTTCTTACTTCTCCTGGTAAGTATAAGGCTGTTAGGACCTAAGGTCCAGCAAGAATACTAAGACCAAATATGGAAGAAATTGATAGACACAGATTAAAAATTAGAAAACAGAATTGTATTGATAGGAAATACTTCTAGAAAGGATAAGAACAGCTAGCTTCGAGGGCTAGAACCTCCCCATAACAAACTTCTCTTTAAATTGCCTACTCCTCACTGCTCGCTTTTTTAAGAGCATTCTTTAACTAACATCCAGCTCACTAACTGCCTTTTATTACATTTTCCTAGATTACCCCTGCCATCAAATCAATTACCAACTTT
>JANKKB010027797.1:0-11948 GCA_026225775.1 Bursera palmeri | reverse complement strand
GGGGAATGGCTCATTCCCTTTCCTGGGGTAATGGGATTCCCATTCCCAAGTTTTTTTTTACCAACCAAACAACAAGAATGGGAATATCCCATTCCCATGGGTAATTTTACCCAAGCAAACGGACCTTAAATTTGACATGTATTGAAAAATTGTGAGGGACCCACAATAGTTTAGTCCAAGTGATAAGGCGTACCCATGATTGAGGAGGTACGACCAACAATAATGTCTTCTCTTTACACATAGATTATATCATGATTTAAGTAAGAGACAATGATAGTGGGTTGTGGTTGTGTTAGTCTCTCATGAGGATTAGTCGAGGCGTGCACGTAAGCTAGCCCAGATACCTCGGTTTCCCAAAAAAAAAAATATGGAGCACAAAAAATAGAATTTTAAATTCATAAAAAGGCAAGACTATGATTGCAAATCTGGAACTTGATTAAGACAGTGAGACAATAACTTATTAAAGCTTTGCTATAGACACTTTAAACTGGATTATGCTAACTAGCAGCAAAGGTTAGTTATTAGATAAGGGAAATGTGGAGTGAGTAATTAAGTAAAAAACAGAAATATAAACTTGTTTGCTGTAACTTGATGCTCCCACCTGTAAGTTTCATGGACATAGTTACTATTTATTGGCATAAAGTTTTTGAGTGTGCAGTGGAATTATAAACTTTGCAACATTGGTGCTACGAAGCAGACATGTCCTTTATGTGATTCAATTTGTAAATTATGGAAGGCATATCATAAAATTCAAATTTTGGATATTCATGTGCTTTGCCAAATTATAAATCAATGAATTCTTCATAAATTGATATTGTAATTGGATTTGGATTTGTAATATTATGAAGTTGATATTTAATTGAGCAAGAGTAATTGTAGTTTGATTGAATCAACTGTTAAAATTTAGAAAGTTTTGTTTTGGGGTGTGTAGTTAAAAAAAAGGATCCAAACAAGCAATAAAACAATTCTCCCAATAGCGACTAACCAAACAATAATCCGAGATCAAAGTAATCGAAGCAAACAATCAAAGCAAGAAGACAACAAAATTTACCCTAGTTCAGACTTCAATATAAAGCCCTGTATCCAACCTTAAAGTGTTAGTGAATGTATGCCCTAGAGGTAATTATATTATACATATGATGTATATATAAATAAGAGAAAATTGTTATTTTATCATGATTTGTGATTGGATTACATATTTGTATTATATGATAAAAGTTCTTAAAATTAATATCATGTTGATATAGATGAGAGACAGATATCAATGCATATAAAATATTATAATTGAACTATCCTTGGTCAAAGTACTATCGAGACAGGATATCCGCAATATGGTTAGACTAGTATTACACTTGTACTAGTTATAGGAGCATAATAATATGATTTTTACACATTTAAGTATTATAAATTTATGCAAGTGTATAAGGGAACACTGTAGTCTTTTTTAAATAGGAACAGATTCACTGAACTCGACTCGATACGGAATCAAATTAGTAGTTTACCTAAGTGTTCATGGGAAGTCCAATCAGGGTAGGTATATGTGGTCCTTTGACCTGAGACTTACATGACCATCTCATATGAAGATTAATATACTTTGACACTTGTGTCTGGAACCTTTAAGGGGTTTCACATACATTTGTGATTGGGTGCGTTGTGAACCATTTAGGAATGAGTGTAATATTGAGATAGGATTTATCAATCCAAGTAAAAGGAGATGATGCCATATAGGATTCAGCGACGATTACTCTAAGGCTTGCAAGTATAAGAATGATTAGAATGGCTTTAAGTCATTGCTCGATAAATAAGAATCGGTTGTGATTTGAATCCCATATATATGTAGTTATTAGGGTAGACACATTCTAACCCTAGACCTTATATGTGGCATTTGACATAAGATCGTATTACACAGAATTATGCTTGAAAAGGTTATAGGATATGGATCTTTTTGGATAATTAGGTAGACACAATGCTTTGTCAGAAGCCAACTATGTCTTATAAATCGGTATCGGTGCATAGCATTTTACGCATGAAATTAGATAATTCAGTTTATTAAATTTACTATCAACATACTCAAAAGCCTAATGGATTAAACATCAAACATGTTCCTATAATGGATTCACATGAGAGAATGGAAGTACGAATATCAATCAATTGTAGATTGAAAATTTTGAGAGAAAGTGGACTAATTTAGAATTAGCCAAATTATTAGACTTTGTAGGATTATTGGATAATTACCTAGAAGTCCAATTGGGCTTTTTATACATAGTGGATATGGGCTTAATTAATTTATATTGGATATGAAATTACAAATAGGCTTACAAGGCCAAATAGGCTAGTTTTATATAATTGGATTATTTAAACTAGTTTTGGGCCTTAACTTGAATATTGGATCTGATCTATTTAACAATTACAATTGGGCTTTTAATAAGTCAATTGGGTCAAGTCCATTAAGCCTTAATTAATATAATTAAGGATATGATAATTAGGCTATAAAAATGTTAAGGCCTTTCATGCATTATTAAAGCAAGTGGCATATTGGATAAGTGAGAGCAACCTAGCATATTTGTCTTGTCTTTGAAAGCAAAAAGAAAAGAAATTCTCTCTCTTCTCTCTCTCAAATTCGGCAACACCTTTTACGCTCTCTTAAGTTCATATTTTCTTCAAAAATTTATGAGAATCTCGCAATTCAAGTGTAATCCATTGGAATTTAGGTGTTCTTAGCTATTAGAGGAGTTGATTGGAGGAAGAAAATTTTAATTTCATCAACCCTAGCTTTGGAAGCATCCACTACCACAAGCTTAGAGTTTTGTGAGTATTTTAATCTTATTTCATAAGCAAATTACTCCTAATTGTTGATCTCGGATGAAGTTTAACATAAAGGTGCTTTGCATCCACTATATTCAACCAAATAAGAGTTTATAAGATGAGCCTTACAAAAGAAATTCCCTGTTAGATCCAAAAACTCTAAGATTTCCTCATAGCCTCTTTTTTTCACTCAATCTCACTCTATGCCTAACTCTCTCGTGTTCCCTCTGTGTTTTCAGTGTATTTTTCATCTCTTTAGTCTAGAATAAGCATTAGTTTATATACCACTAGGACTAGGTTAAAACAAATCCAGAAATTACAAATTTATCCAATTGTTAGCCTTAAGTCGTGGCCTTCGAAGCTGCTAAACCATGTACATTCTGTCTTGTATGAGCCATATCCTGTGAAGACCTTGAGCTATAGCCTTTACATTCTGACTTGCATACTAACGAAGCTTGAGCCATACTTTCCACAAATCTCCACTTTGGATCAAAGTTGAGTCACAACACGATGAATCTCCTCATAGTAGACACTCACTAACTACCTCCTTAGTTGGAATTTTCTATAACAATGATCAAGTCCAAACAATACTTGAAGAACTATATACTCGGCCACCATTGTTGATAATGCAACTGTAGGTTGTAGTTGTGCTTCCAACTCATTATGTAAACAAACAAAGTGAAGAAATATCTAATCAAGGATCTCCATTTGTCTAAGTCCCAATAAAATCTGCATCAACATATCCCACAAGCTTTGCCCCATCATCCTTAATCTGTTTGTAAAGCCAACCTATATCTAAAATGCCTTTGATATACCAAAGTATCCACTTCACTGCTTTCCAGTGCTCTTTACTCAGATTTAACGTGAATCTACTCACAAGACTAGCTGAATAAGCTATTTCCAGCCTTGTACAAACCATAGCATACATAAGACTTTGCATAAGGTATCTTTTCAATGCTTTCCTTCTCCAACTCAGTCTTTGAATATGAGTGTATGGATAACTTGAAATGACTAGCAAATGATGTTTGAACCACTGTTGACTTTGACATACAAAATTTTTCCAAAACTTTTTGAAGATAACCACATTGAGATACAAATAAAGTACCTTGCTTTCTATCCCTATTAATCTCCATCCCCAAAATTTTCTTGGCTACCCTTAAGTTTTTCATCTCAAATTCGGTCCCTAGTTGCTACTTTAGCTTTCAGATTTCTCCCTTATCCTTGGATGTTATAAGCATGTCATCCACATACAAGAGTAGGAACACCCCTAAGCCTTTTCTAACCCCACTTGACATAAACACAACTATTCTCACATACTTGTTTCTTAACATGAACTTATCAAATCTCAGGTACCATTGCCTAAGAGATTGCTTTAAATTGTAAAGTGACTTTTTAAGTACACATACCTTTCCTTCATCTCCCTTCTTTATGAACCTTTTTGGTTGAGCCATTAGAATTATGACGATCCGGAATCCCTTATACAGGAACCCCGAGGGCCATCCATGCAGCTGTAATGAAATAAAATGAAAATCATGCAATTATTTGTAAATTTTATAAGTAAAACATACATTGTTATACAAATACTCAAAATCTTTTACATAAATGCTTCAAAATACAAATGCATGTACTGGTTCATTTCTAAATTCCTCATAAGTCTCTAAGTGAGCTCCGGAATATCCCCACCCGATGTCTGACTTTGAGGTCTGGTACCTGTGAACTTTTTAAATGCACAATCATAATGCCATACATATGTCATATCCACAACTTGTTTCACTTTTCCTTACACAACTTCTATCTGGTGTTTTCCTTTTACCCCGGATCAGCCGGCAACCGCAAAGCCTAACACTAGAATCATATTACGAGTGTTTTTCTTGGGCCCCATATCAACTGGCCACCACAAGCCTAACACTCTAATCATATCGGGAGTGTTTTCCTTAGGCCCCAGATCACTGGCCACCATAAGGCCTAACATTCTAATCACATCGGGAGTGTTTTCCTTCGAACCTAGATCACCGGCCACCATAAGGCCTAACACTCAAATCTCATACATGTTACCTTTTCATCCTATTTCCTCTGACATGTCAGGTTTCACATGCATACAACCCATTATCATTTCTTTCAACAAATCTATCATAATCGTTTTTAACTTCAAATATCACTTATGCCCAATTAGTGTCAAAACTATCAAAGCGTACATTTATCGAGTTTACACGTCAACAATCCATATACACGTATCCATAAGTATAATCCGTGACAAGTTCCACGCCAAAACCACGAAACTCACGTGACCCAAAATAACACTACGCGTAAATACTTCACATTTCTACTCCTTATTGGAAATACGCGATAAATCTCTATAAATCTAGTACTAATCCCACATATGGGTCTCAATCCAACAATCTTGAGTGAAAATAACCTAAATTTAACCAAACCCCAACCCACTTTCACAAAATAAACTGATTAAAATAGAATAGAGATGAGTAGAAGTGAAATCCCTATCTCGGATTGTCGATACACGGGAACCCAGAGCTTTCTCTCTCTTCTCTTTCCTTTCTTTTCTTCTCCTCTCTCTCTTCTTCTTCTCCTTCGTGTCTGTCGCATGAAAAATGAAAGGGGAGGGGCTAGGTTTTCTTAAATTAAAAGGGTTATAGGACATGCTAGGTATTTCTAAATCCTTAATTTCGTGAAAACCTGCATCAGCGCCGTGGCATAGACCGTTTCACTCCTCAGTACGAAACCGCACCTTGGCGTGGAATTGATTTCACACCTCAACGTTAAACCGCGCCCCAGCATGGAATCAATTTCACGTCGCGGTGCCAACTTTTTGTCTCTGAATTATCGGATTCTAAAGAGTCTGCGCCTTGGAGTGGAATTGGTTTCACGCCTCGGCGTGAAACAGTGCCCCAACGTGAAATCAGTTTCACATCGCGGTGCCAACTCTCTGCCTGGCAAGAAACCATTCCAAATTCATCCAACTCTTTGTACAAACGTTCCCGTACGCATAATTGTACAAAACAACACATTCGAAATAATTAATACATGTGTGAAAAAATTTTCTGGGCACTATTTCAAAATTTTCCACTTGTCCAAATTTTCGGGTTACCACAAGAATTCTCTCCTTAAGATTTCCATGAAGGAACGCTATCTTCACATCTATTTGTTCTATTTCCAAGTCATATTGAGTAACAAGAGTTAGCAAAATCTTGATAGATGTGTGTTTTACCATTGGCGAGTAGATTACATTAAAATCCATATCTTCCCGCTGTGTAAACCCCTTAGCAAGTAGTCTTACTTTGTACCTTGGCTTCTTTAATCTCTCAATGCCTTCCTTTTGCACCCTATGATCTTCTGATCTTTAGGTTTTTCAACAAGTACCCATGTGTCATTCTTGTTAAATGACTTCATCTCATCTTTCATGACTTGCATCCACCGCTTACTGTCCTAGCTTCTCATTGCATCCACATAACTTCTAAGTTCCAACCTATCTAAGTCTTTTACTGTGAGCAATGCAAAGGATACTAAATCTACATACCCATATCTATCAGGTGCTCTATGAGTTCTCCTAGCTCGGTCCCTTGCCAATTGGTAATTACAAGACTATAATTCAGATTATCGTCTTGCTTCTTCACCTTTAAAGGAACTCTATTATTAGCCCAAGTCTTCACCCTTTTAATCTATACCACTATTCCCAATCTGCTCCACCTCAATCATTATCCTCTCACTAACGTGTCTTTGAACCATACCATTTTCACGAGCCACTAATTGATTCGCAGTTATCATATAGTACTCGATCTTTCTAAAGATTACATCCTAATTAATAAAGAATTTTGATGTATTTTCATCTTTATACCAAAGCTTGAACCCTTTTACACCTTCAGGGTATCCCACAAACATACATTTCTTCGCTCTAGCATCTAGTTTCCCTTTCTTATGGTGTGCATATGCAACACATCCAAATACCTTCAAATTCTTAAGATTTAGTGGATGACTGGTCCATGACTCTTTTGGTGTTTTGAAGTTCAATGCCACTGAAGGACACCTATTCACAAGGTAGGCAGTCGTGTTAATAGCTTTTTCCCAAAACCTTTTAGGAATTACCCCTTCATGTAACATACATCTCACCCTCTCCAAAAGAGTACGATTCATTCTTTCCACCAGACCATTTTGTTGTGGAGTATAGAGAATTGTCTTGTGCCTTACAACACCCTAATCTCCACAGAATTTATTGAACTTTTCGCTCAAAAATTCCAATCCATTGAGTCCTCAATTTCTTTAGCTTTTTCCTAGTTTGGACCTCTACCAATATCTTCCACTCTTTGAACTTCCCAAAAGCATCATTTTTGTTCTTCAAAATGTAGATCTAAACATTCCTAGAGTAGTCATCAATAAACAAGATGAAATATCTATCCTCTTCTAGTGATTCTATTTGTGATGGTCCCTACAAGTTGGAGTGTAGCCCAGTGTCTCTTTGGTAACATTCGATGACTTACTAAACTTCACCCTTGTACCTTGCCATGGACATAATTCTCACAAAATTCCAAGTCTCTTAGTTTATCTCCTTCAAATAACCCTTTCTTTTCCAATTTTTGTAGAGCCCTTTCACTAATATGACCAAGTTGTTTGTGCCAATGGGCCTACTAAAGAGTATTCTACAGGTTTTGCCATTGCTACTGCTACACCTATTACGCTATTTCCCTAAAGTACATAGAGACCCTTATCCCTAACCCTCTTTATTATGACTAGTGACCCTTAAGCCATATTCCTCACCCTTCCAGCCAAACCCATGTCGATCAAGCATACGTAATGAAATAAGGTTACTACGAAGTTTAGGAATATGCCTTAGATTCAATAAGATCCTTTCAATCCCATCATGAGTCTTGATTCTAATATAGTCAATGCTATCAACTTTACATGGTTTGTTGTTTCTCGATCTTCTTGTATTCTTTAAACCAACCTTCATTAGGAGTCATATTGTAATATCTCAGATTTTTAAAACAGTGATTTAGGAGTATAAGTGAAAGATTTTAAAGTTTAAATCATAATAAATAGTGTATTTCTGACATGTATGGGGTGACACGGACGTGATAACATCGTGTATATGAGAATTTAGAGGTATTTGGGAGTTTTCAGAAAATTGAACTAAAACGTAATTTTACATGAGCTTGTAGGTTTTTCGTCTTTAGTGTTCGATGTTCGTATTTTGATGGTCACGTGAGTGGAAAATAGATGTATTTGGGTTGGTATCGAGATGTCGGGACAGGATTCATGAAATTTTGAAAGGTTTGAAAAATTACAGTAAGATCCCAAAACCCAAAATCTATATAAACAAATAGGTGTCCAAAACATTCAGAAAAAATAGTATAAACACCCCCAATTGTCAAAAATCGCTGTCTCTGATGATCGTTCGTGTTCTCGATGAGTTATGCGACGAGAGGAGTGGCGATGGAACCCTCTCGGCACTCTGGTCATGGCGGTGGCCTCCTCTTCCCCGTCTGGTCCTGGAATTGATCGGATCATCGCCTTGAATGTTTGCCTGGGTAGATCGGTGATCTACCGTTCCTCGCATCGACAGCCTACACTATTGGTCGGGATTTCTTCCTTTCGGTTGAAGGAGTCCGAGGGTTGTCTCCGATCTGTCGTTAGAGGCCTGAATTGCCAGAAATCAGTCAGAGAAGCTTCGGCAACGTCGATTTTTGATATGCCCTTCCAGCCGTTTTTAGGCTTTGTCGTTGGTTGGAACAGACTCCATTCGACAAGACGAATCCAACGGTGTCCTCCGATCATGGTTCCTGACCGTCGATTGTGTTCTCTGGTGAGATATTGTGAAATACGGTGGTTGTGACAAATTACAGTCGGCCCTCCTCACCTTGCAGGCTTGACATCTACACCCCTTTCACCCCTTGCTATTTTAAAACTTGGCAGTTTACCCCCTAATATGTAATTTGATATTGGGACCCCCAAAGGTTTACAGGTTAGCGATCTCACCCTCACTTGGTTAATTTAGTATAGTTTATAAGTTTACAGTAATGCCCCCAAAATGAAAAATATCATTTTAACCCTCGGTTACCGTTTTATATGGTTTTGATCCTGTGACTCCGAGGACTCATTCGGGACCCCCGAGACGCATTGATTGACGATACGGATGAGAAAAAGAGAGATAAAGAGGTTAGGGAGATACGATTCAGATATCGAGGTCGGGATTTCTATGATACTTTTCTATTATGTTTTGGCATGCATGAGATTTACTTTATTGTTGTGGTTTAGGGAATAGAAATTGTGTGATTGACGAATAGGGTATTAGGTAAATTGATGGATTGGGACGTTATGGGCACGTATATGGTTGTACGGAAGTAAGCGGTTAATCAGAGAACCAGACGGAATGTACATAATTATGTCATCAGAATGGACCCGGAGCGGGTTACTAATTATGGATACCACGTGTGATGGTGCGTGAGGATACGACTAGAGTACGGGTGTATGTGAATGGTAGTACGACATGGAATGGATGATACGCGGGTGATACGTGTGTAGCCATGAGTTACGGAACGAGTGAGGTTAAGCGGGAAATGATCGGATAGTTGGGACATGAGTATACGTGATAGGATAAATGGGATACGTGAGCCACGTGATGACACGCGCGTAAAGAAATGGATGAGACACGAGTGAATCGTACATAAGTAAGGCCATACATACTAGTGATAATGAGTGAATGATTACAGGACTGCATGATATGAGTAATCGTGGTGAGCCCAACATGGGTTATGGGCATGTATTAGTGTGATCATTGAGTGGAATAGGAACAGAAATATAGGTATATGATAATGGACATATACGTGAGGTTTG
Source organism: Bursera palmeri (assembly GCA_026225775.1). Lineage (NCBI taxonomy): Eukaryota > Viridiplantae > Streptophyta > Magnoliopsida > Sapindales > Burseraceae > Bursera > Bursera palmeri. The sequence continues at coordinate 2,300 of JANKKB010027797.1, read as the reverse complement.
ATGAGTGTACAGATTGTACGAGTGAACCCCGGATTGGCCTAGTCGAGTGTACGAAAAATTTGAGAGATAGGTATTGGAGTGGGAAAGGGATTACCGTGCCGTGTGTGTAGGATCCCAGTATCATAGGGATTGTCGTGCCGTTTGTACAGGATCTGTGTATGATAGGGATAACAATGTTGTGTGTGCAGGGTCCCCGTACGATAGGGATAGTCGTGCCTAGTGTGTAGGATCCCACTGAATCTCTGGATATATCTGTAGAGTCAGTTTGATATGAGAGAGATCTATGAGCCTGCTGTGATACGGGATAGATCGATTATAGTGTTGGACCTTAGATGGGCTCGAGTGTCCGGGATCTAAGGGGAGAGTCATGTGATATGGTTTAGGGTGCTAGGCCTTGGGTGGGCCTGCTGTAATCGTGGGAGATAAGGGGAAACACATGGTTTATGGTAGTTAGCCCTTAGGTAGACTTATGTTGGTCAGGGAACTAAGGGTATTCACTGGTGACAGGTATGTATAGTGTCAGGCCTTAGTGGTACTCGTATATGTGTTGAGGGACTTAATGGGATTCATTGGTGATAGCAATGTACAATGTCAGGCCTTAGATGTGCCTGCGTATGTGATATGAAATGGTAGGTATTTAGCTGAGTATGTTTGAAAGATAGGATTAGAAATCCAAAAATTGTTTAGGGTTGATGGTTGAGATACGTGGACGAGTTGCAGGTGAGGCGATAATAATAGTTGTAATGAGGAGAATGTCAAGTAACAGTAATCGGAAGTATGTGAGTTCAAGAGATGACATGGGGTGTTGTGTGTTTGGTTGACGCATGTATTTAATTAAAATGTTATAGAACTGTATAGTATTAGAAATTCCTACTGGGCTATGTTGCTCATCTCTTTCTCCACAGGTACCAAAGGTCAAGAGTCTAACAGCTAATCCGGAGCTCACGTAGAGGATCTCGAATGGTATTGGGTATGTTTGTGTAGATAGAGTGAGTCGTTTATATATTTATTTGTCGAAAAAATTTTGTAACCCATGTTTTTCAGTATAAATGTTTTATTTAAATTATTTTATTTACATTTTATTTGAATTTATTTTATTTATTTATATAGTCATCCCCGGGGTTCCTATATAAGGGATTTCGGGATGTGACACATATAGAATGAACAACCCGAGTACGTGATCCATTTCCTATTCGAGTGCTTCATTGTAACAACCAAGACATCTACACTCTTATAGCCTTCATCCTATTGAATTGTAGTTGCTTGGCCACCACCATCTTGTGGCTTTCCTTCGTTCTTCCTTTTAGGACAATCTTTCTTCATATGTCCCTCTTCATGGCAAAAGAAGCATTTGAAAGCATCTTTTCCACCATTAGACTTTTACCTGTCCTTTTGCTTGCCTTTTGATTCTCTATTGTTTGATATACTTTTTGCTATCAAACCACTATTGCTTTGTTCATCCATCTCACTTTTCCATTTCTTCTCCTTAGACTTTAGGGCTCCTATAACATCTTCCAAGGTAATAAACTCTCTTCCCTATGTCTATAAAGTTCTTATAAGACTTTGGCAAAGAGCATAGCAAAACCAAAGCCTTATCCTCATTCTCATAAGTGACCTTAATGTTCCACAAGTCCATGATCGACTTGTTGAACTCAGCAATATGATCCTGCAAATCATTGCCTTCCATCATCTTGAAGGTAAAGAACCTTACCTTGAGATAAAACCAGTTCGATAGGTTATTGGTCATGTATAAACATTCAAGTTTTAACCGAACTTTTGTTGTTGACTCCATCTTCACAATCTCTCTTAACACCCTATCACAAAGATTAAGAATCAAAGTGCTATGTGCTATTTCAAGCATATCTTTTTTCTCATCATCCATAGTCTCAGGAAGTTTTTGTTGGAAATTATACGGAAACATATTTAACATCAAGATTGATAACAAGTGAAAAATAAATTACATCACACAAAGAGACAATATTTAACGTGGTTCGGCGTCAATTGCCTACATCCACGGATGAAGAGATAAATCCGCTAGAACATAAATATACAAGAGTACAAGAGATCACACACCAAACCTGGTATTCTACCCAATACCCAATATTTGAGAGCCTTGAAACTATTCCCCGTTTCACCTGCTCAATCCTGAAGAGCCTTGAAACTATTCCCCGTTTCACCTGCTCTATCCTGGTGTCGTTTACATCTCTTTCTTCACTCTCCCCATGATGAGCATTCAAATATGTATGTTTTATAAAGAGATTAATTCATCATTCTACATCATTTGTGTCATTAAATTCCCC
>JANKKB010027796.1:0-11941 GCA_026225775.1 Bursera palmeri | reverse complement strand
TCAGTTGGCGAACGATGGGGCACAAAACTAAGAGGACTTCTTGGTTCACTAGAACCATGAGAGGAACCCAAAGACTAAGGAGCAAGCAGCAATGCCCACGTCGCACGAGTTGTGCCTACAACAACTTCAAAAACCAGTGGAAATACTGCTCCAGTACCAAACCTGAGTTTACTGTTATTATTAATGTAACCATATTATATTTACTGCAGTCCTTGTTTGTTAACCTTGTGAGTAGTTAAAGTTTACTATGGTTTGTGTGTGTAAATAAAATTAAGACAAGTGTAAGGTTCTAATTTACTAATTCTTTTTGTACAATGTTAGAGTCTTTCTTTCTTTACAGAGAGACCCAAATGAATAAAAAGGAGTTGCAGAAAAAAAAATTCTGCACTTTTCTCTCACTTTTTCTCCTCTATTTTTGTCCTGTTTTTATTCATTTCATTATCCTTTTTGCTGCATCTTTTTTGCTGCTGATTAGTGGATGTTTTTAATGTCTTTATTGAGCTGAAATTACAACCAACAGTCTGGTATCAGAGCATTTGTTCCAGATGTGAAAAAGGTTCAAAGGTGCAGAAAAATACAACCTTTCTTCTCCAAATATATGGCTAGCTCCAGCTCTTCATTCCCCTCAACTCAGCAACCCTCTTTACCCATTTTTAAGGAGAAAACTATGATTATTGGTGCATCAAGATGAAGACCATGTTTGTGTCTGTTGGTTTATGGGATATTGTTAAAAGTGGGTTTGTGTATCCAGAATCAACTAAAGATCTTTCGGAGGTTGAAATGAAGTCCTTAATGTAGAGAGAACAAAGAGATGCTGCTGGTCTTGGCAAGATCGAGCAAGGAATTTCAGATTCTATTTTTCCAAGAATCATGGGAGCTTCCACAGCAAAAGAAGCTTGGGAGATCATCCAACAAGAATACCATGGCACCATTCAAGTAAGAACCGTCAAACTCCAAAACCTTCATAGAGATTTTAAAAATCTGAAAATGGACGAAAATGAAACACTGACTGAGTTCTCTAATAAATTTATTGAACTTGTGAATCAAATGAAAGTGTATGGAGAAACAATGGAAAATAAAAAATTAAATGAGAAAGTGTTGAATAGCTTACCAGTTAGATTTGAGCCTAAAATTGTTGTTATTTAAGAAAATAATCTTGCTGAATTGAGCTTGCATGAATTAATGGGATCTTTGAAAACATTTGAGCAAAGGTTAATGCATCGCTCCGAAAAATCAATAGAGAATGCATTTCAATCTAAACTCAATGTTGGACCAAAAAAAAAAAAAACCAGAAAAGAAACAAAATATTTTTGAACAAAATAGAGGTGGAAATCAATTTAGAGGTAGAGGTAAAAGTTGGAATTCAAGAAGAAGAGGCAGAGGAACCATTCCGTTAAAATAATTATCACTGAAGTCCGAGTAAATCCAAGGCCCCAAATCAACGAAAGAGGATTTTATCTTACCCTGCAACGTGGACATGTTACGTGCATTTACGCGCTTCAGGATTTCCAACGTGGAGTAGGAAGATATGAACTGTAAAGTTGTTCAACGCAAGCCGGTTCCAAGGATCTATAAGATCTTGTTTGAACGCTAAAGGTGTTTGTCTCTAACTTTCAATGCAACCCACGTAAAAGCTTCCATTACAGAAGCTTATATTGTTATTTCTTATGACAAGAAAATTGAGAAAAAGCAGTACTGCAATGGTAACTCTCATGGTTGGTTTCAACGCATGCAGCGAAAGAAAGGAATTAAAAGTATGCATGAGAACTTTATGGATAACGTATACTGTATTTATAGTGTCCTTGGATTACAATATTCAAATTAAACTTATGTACTGGGCAAGCATGAACTTAAGTTTCAGGTAATAAGTTGCAGAAAATTTCATCGACAATTAGTTGCTTAGGTCCCTCTGTGGAAATTACTACGGCTCTCAATATTTCAAGTAAATTTGTCCCCTTCAAAATTTCTAGTAGGTAGCACCGAGGAATTATGTATCTGTTATTCTTTCGGGACGTACTGGAAAATTAAAAACAAAAAACAAAAAACAAAAACAAAAACTAGAAACGAGAGACAAGAAAGAAAAAAACTCTATTTATTTCCGGAGAAATTAGAGTCTTTCTTGAATTCAAAGACTTTATATTTACATGATGTTTGGAAAATAGCTGAGGGAAAGAGACTGGGAGTTTGAATTCCAACGGCTTGTAAATTCTTTTTTTCTTTCATAATTTCAACATGTGTCCCAACATCTTAAAATTTATTTAATTTTATTTAAAAAAATAAAAAACTATTGACGTTATATTTAGTAAATAGAAAATTAATAATTCATTAATAAAAAATCATTAAAAATAATAACAATTTATATGTCGTGGCTTAGAAAGAAATAATTGCATGCACGTCGGAGCACTAGTAGCATGAAGTCTTCGTCAGAAGAACATAATTTTCTCCTAGACATTCGGAATAAATTAAAAAAGGCTACAATACGATTGGCTTTTGTGGTCTGTTTGTTTCCCTTCCTCCTGTCTTTGTTTTTGTTTACTTTAATTAATTTCTTTGTTCTAAATGTCTGGCTTCGTCATTCCAATCCACCAGTTGCACATTAATTTGGACTTATAAAAGAACAAATTAATTGTTGGAAGTTTCGAAAGGCCCTGTGGTCCATCAATTAATTGCTAGAATCTAAACTTCTAAAAGAAAAAATTTAATGCTGAAACGAAGGCTAAGTTTGAAGAGTTCTGAGTTGAAAGATGAAGTGAAGAGGAAAGAGCTGGTAATTTGTATTTTTTTCTCTTTTTCTTTTTTTTTTTTAAACAAGGAAATGAAGAGGAAAGAGTTGGCATTTGTACTTTTTTTTTACAAGAAATTACAGCATCAGGGCCTTTTGTTGGAGATTCTTTATCAGAAAATAGTAGTTCGGTATTCCCTCATCAGATTGCACTCACAAAGAAATTTAGTTAATGATAGAAAAGTTTTGTGGATTGTTGCAATCAATATGCTTCAATGAACAAAGGAGTGACAGCTGGTCTAAGTCTCGTCAATCTGCTTCCAACATTTGGTCACATGGGTCTGAATTACATTCCCTAAACACAACTCCAAGGGGCTACATTTATATTTTATGAAGAGATATATGTAGGAATAAAAGTACAGCACTACAGAGAAGGAAAGATACCGTTTTTGGTGTCCATTAATTTGCTTCGATTGATGGTGCCCTCAGGCTTTCAAAGATACAGCACCTATAGCAAAATTCGCTCCCTGGATTACTAGAAAAGAAAATTGCTATACACCCAACTACTAAAATTTTAGTAACTCATGACAAGGGATGATCTAACTGTAGAACCAAGATAGTTATTTCCAATGTTTTCGCATCTAATACGAAAAACTCTTGGCAGTGCATGATTTATAGGAGTGAAATTGGAGATTTGCATGAGCACGTCCATGAGACCTATCTTGTGTGATTATTCACAAGTTCATTAGGAACCTGGCCTTGGGCAGCTTCAACTGGCAGAAGATGAGTTCCTTAACATGGCACTTATATCCACTGCCATTTCCAGTTGGTGAGCGAGCTTGGGCATAACTACTCCTAAATCTTCTGTTTAAGAACATGCCGCAACTGAACCTTCTGACTTTCAATCCTTGCCTCGATGAGCTTTGCCTTCAAACTATTCTTCTGTGCACCTCGAGGCCATTCAATGCACCCCTTCATTCCACGAGTTATGTGAGGGTTTCCTGAGTCGGGTGAACTCCATTGACCTGCCAAATCAGGGGGGCTGAGCCCGCCTTTACCTGACACCTGGTCTGGTGATGAGATACTTCCATTAGATAATCTTCCATTTGAAAGCCTACCTTTCATTCCCTCAACCGTGATTATCTTGTAGTTATCTCCATTATTAGGGCAAGATCTCCAAAGCCTTGCTATAGATGAGACCTTCTTCATAGGTTTTGTTGGCAGAGAGCATATTTCACTGATTTCGGTAATGGGGGTTCCTTCACATCCATTATCTTCCCATTCCATTCCACTCCCTGAAACATTACTCTGTCGACGGTTCTTGACAGAGAATGCACTCCCTTCTGGCGAACAACTTGAACCCTGATCATCAAGATGGCTCACAGGTTCCCATTGACTCTCATCTTCTTCCATATCAATATTCTGGTCAAAATACATATTGGAGTGCCTAAGAATGCTATCCTTGTTAATCACATTTACCTCCGGACTCACCGTATGAATTTTTGAGGAAGGGCTAACAGGACTATGAGCACCACATGGTTCAATCTCCCTCTCATTGGGTTCACCAAAATTAGCATCTTCAAAAACAGAGAAAATATCATCTGGGTTGGGGGGCTCATATGTAAATTCTTTGATGTCCTCAATATTCAGAGAGGCAGCAGCCTGTCGAAGCAACTCTGCTTCTTTCAATTCTTTAATATCTGGGGTTGCACTTATTGACCTCAGAAAAGTCTCTAGTTCAGCTACAAGCCTGTTCATCTGAGAATACCTCTCTTCAAGTGCTACCTTCGCATCAACCAGCTTCATTTGAACACGTTCTTCACGCCAGACCTCCGCCATCTGTAACATCTTCCTTTCATCTTCTGCTTCTTCACGGAGTTTCATTGATTCTCTCTTTAAAGCTTCAACTTCAGCCTTATCTTCTCCAATTTCTTTAGCAAGCTCATCACACACTTCCTCAATTAATTCTCTCGCCTTTCTTTCTTTCTCGTAGTCCTGCATATATCTCTTTGCTGATAACTTTGCGTCAGCCAGCTCATTAACCAATTTGGAATTCACAATTTCTATCCTTTGGCGATTCTTCCTTTCTCTGTTTATCTCAGCTTTGAGGTCATCAATAAATGCACGGATCTTCTCATGCTCCCTGCTTCGCCATGCAGCCTTTTCCTCACTGACTTTCCTCAAGAAGTGCTCAAGTTTCTTTTTTGAAGACCGGCGCTCAGTCTCAAGCTCCTGAATGCGAGAGCGAGCCTGCTCTAGTTCAGCTTCAAGTGCAGCAACTACTGATACAGCACTTACCTGTTGGTCAAGAAGCTTAATGTGGCCGTAAATCTGGTTCACCTCATCTGATGTTTTCAAGCCGACAGGGTCCCACTTTGTCGCCCCCTCCATTGCAGAATTGGAAAACTGAAAAGAAGGCTCAAGCTAAATAAAGGAAAACATGCCTTGGATTAGTAATCATCATATCAAATTGAAGGTGCAGAAGGAACAAATTTATTGTACTGGTCGTTTTTTAATTAATAGCATAGTTTAAAATCTCCTCATCTGACCAAGAAAGTGAACTCGCTAATCTCATTCTTATATTAACAAATTAGCAAACATAATTTCAGCTACCAAAGTTTTGTATGCTTTATCAAGTTTAACCCCCACCAGAATATTTGTTGAATAATTATTAATTGTAACAAATTTTAGCTAAAATATCTCATTTACTACACACAGCAGTTGTAAGAAAGAAATCCTTAACAGCTCTAGCTCAAGCAGTCAGCAGGAGCACATACATGCAAGAGGTATTCACAGTGGGAATATTCAATTTGTTTTCTTTAAATAATATTGTCAGCAACTTGTAAAAATATTCAGTGGGAAACTAATTAAGCACCCATTTTTCTCAATCCGGATCCCACTACCCTATATTTTTCATATCAAAAATCCCCTCTCCCATGTATTTTCTTCTTTTATCTCTTTGTTTTAAAGAAATTAGGCCATTGGCCACCAGTACTTGGGTAACACAAGGGCAGAAAGATTAACGAAAGCTACACCTTAGCATAATCTATCACAAGTTTGTGAAAGGTAAAGCCAAGTGGAAGAATAAGATCCTGTGAAGACAATAGATATGATATTAAATAAATCACAGGGACCAAGAAAATGAATTAAAGATATAAATTCTTGAGACACATAACATTCATTTAAGTTCTCTCAGAACTTCACTCCATGCAAATTACTGAGCTGTATTTGACTTGCAAACTTCTGTTTGGCAGGTTAGGTGCACTTATTTTATTTAGGTTGTAAGAAAAAAAAAATTCATTATATCAATAACAGCGCATCCTATATAAGTAAAAAATCAAAATGTCGACCAAACAAAATAAACAATATTTATTATAAGACAGATAACCATGATGATGCTTAAGTAAAAAAAATCATCAATCTGTTTAAGGAATTCACTTAAATGAGGCATTCGGAAATTCACAGGTAAATCCAACCAAATAGTTGGTCCCACATCAAGGAAGCACTTATGCCATGTGTAGAGAACAAAAAGGGTATTTCTGATGTTAATTCCCGTATATTCTGGACAATAAATATGGTTTGAATCAGACAAGTCATTGACAGTAATGTTCAAGAAACTTGCAACATTACCTTACACAAGAATCCATTCTTAATACCAGTGACAGATGAGCTAGGGCTCTGTAAAGGATCTTTTGGTTCAGAACCATATGCTTTGCCACAGCGACGAACATGGAAAGGTACATCCACATGCCCTGCACCCGACTACACGAAAGAATAACGAAATTAACTCAAGCTCTCTAAAACTGATAGACCAATCTCAATAAGGCAAATAGAAAAATATAAAGTAAGCAACAAACCCGAAAAAACGCAGTGAACAACAAGAATTTTTCAGAAGCCACTTAAACACGTGTATGCACATCCTTGGAACGAAGTAGACCACAGATGGAAATAAATACATTCAGATGAACTTAAAAGTATTCTGATATTGCTATGGCAGACAAATCCACATTCAAGTAAGCAACACACCCAAAAAGATGGAGTAAACATCGCAAGTTTCTGGGAAGTCAATTAATCACATGTATAGATGACCCACTAAAGAAACAAGTGAAGTTAATTAGATACAAGAAAATAAATAGATTCACATACTCTTGAATACCATAAACCTAGCTAAAGAAGACTGCCAATGCAAAATCATGATCAAATTAAAAGAACGAAACTTGAACCACCGTTTTTATTTTATTTTATTTTTTCACACAAAACCCTTCAAAATTAAACAAGAGTAGTCAAAAACACAAAATTGATAATGACAGAGCTCCGAAGATTAGTATGTGTCTCACTACTCGGACTAAAAACTTCAAACCTAAGCAACAACAATATATAATTACACGCAAAGAAATCAAATAAAAATGCGCTTCAATCAAATTATTACAAAAACCCCACAACACAACAGATCTTTAACAACCAAAAACAAAACAAATTTTGTGGTTTTGTCTCTCACCTCAAACCCTAACCGATCTACATTCTCTCCACCGCCACCATTGACATTTTCCGACAGCTGCAACCGCCAAAGTCCGGCAGCAAGCTTCCTGGCCGAAACTACAGCTGCCCCTTTCCGATGTTTCCGACGGTTCTTCCGACCACCCTCAGCAACCTCCTCGTCCTCAGCCTCAACTTTCCTATTCCTCTCTTTATCTTCAACCTTCCACTTAAGAAGCGGGGTCTCAGGCCGGCTCCGTCTCTGACCCGGAGCTCCGGGCTTCCTCAGACGGGTCAAGCTCGGGTTCCGGGTCTTCTTACGGCCGGGCTTAAGATCCGAAGTCGAAGTTGGTTTTAGGGTTTTAGAAACCGGAAATGTCGCCGGATAATGCGGGTTTCCAGTAATCTTCATATCTCAAAGCTAGATTCAGCCATTTAAAACATAAACCAAAAACCCAGAAAAGAAAAAACCAAACCAACAGAGTTCGTGAACTTCGTGCTTTGTGTTTGTTTGTGTTGTGTGCGCGCGCGCGTGTGTGTGCTGTGTCTGAAAGTAGGCAGAGAGAGCGAGATTCCTGCTCGGTAGAGAAAAGGAGGGAGCCAGAAAAATTTTACACGTATTTCATGTATATATGTATGCGTATATCCGATACGTAGATTTTCTCACAGCGCAAGCTGAACCGGAAATGGAGCTTGAGGAAAATACGACGTCGTTTGGGGGGGGGACAAAGACGCGCTTCGTTGGCGTTGATGATGTGGATTTGCAGAGAGACGTTGTGACCTACGTAATTTAAAAAGTGTTTTGCGCCCGGTAATTAGCGGGGTCAAACGGTGTCGTTCATCGTGTTAATCGTCATATAGGATCACTTTTGGTGTCAATTATGATCTTAATGAAAAATTTTGTTTTTGTGTTACACCCAATTAACATGGCATAAGAAATTTATCAAATAACTAACAAGGTCGGTAGATAGACAGGTTGCCTACTCAAAACAAAACATCAATAAGACAATAACCCATCTCAATAAATTCATGTACATTCACAATTGACTGTGTGAGATCTACATTGCATTATTTAGTCCATTATGAAGGGCATCCGAGGGAAATCCCTCGTGGCACTACATATAACACTACACGTGGCACTTGATTGGTCAGTCACCCTGTTTGTATCCCATCCTAAAGCAATACATTTCGCAAGGAGACGAAACGTGAGCACATGGGCGTTGCGGCATTTTCTACTTCGGCTTTTAACTTGGACTGTGCGCCAGAGAATATCATAGCCTTTTCAATTTACATAGATTTAGGTAATATGGATTAGATCAAGTCTACCCACTTCACCTTGACTAAACCATCTTTGTCAATAATCAACCCATTTTGCGGCTGTTAAAAAAGCAACTACTTGTCTTTCCTATTCATGCCGCAATGAGGTCCTCGGCTGATTAACATCTCTAAATCTTGGTAATCTTTTTCACATAACACATCGGGTGTGGCGCCAGGGCCTTACCGTTGACTTCAATGAGTGAAGTAAAATGTTGGTGCTGCCTTTTTAAGTATTCTATATTGAATTCATCATAAAGCTTTGCATCTCAATTGTCTTAGATATCTTTCCTTCTCTTCACTTTCTTTCCTTAATTTGGGCCTAGCATGGCAAGGCGATATGCATGTTTACATGGGATGGTTCTCATGTCGATTGAGGCTAGTGGTCATGATCACCATGAAGAATTAATGGCCATTGGGTCTCAAATATAATGAGCATCTTGACCATTACCCGTATGAATTTCACAAATAATGCTTTTTAAATAGAAACAAAACGAACCTATTCACCTACTTGGTACTCACAACACATTAGCCAATGAAGGCTTCTCCAAAAGGTTATTATTATTGTAATGCTTCTTCTATGTTTCCTTTATTGCAGACAATTATAAGCACACTAAGACTACCTTTTTTTAACCCTGCAATGTGATCAAACCCATTGGTACCCACGCATTATTTTGCAAAACTAGCATTAATGATTTCTAATAATACTATATACATACAATCAATCTTGACTAACTTTTCTTATCTTTTGATAATAGTTTTTTACTTCCCTAAGGTCTTCTTATCTCTTTCATGCATCAAATTGATTCAGCTTTTGTCCTTTAATTACAACAAGATTTGATTCTATTGAAATCTCTCTTTTTAGGTTAATCTTTAATTCACATGTTGCCTGTGGGTTGGACTTAAATCTGTGATTTCTTTGAATAATCATAACCACCTTTTCTTATCCTTTCTACATAATATTGAAAAATTGACTTATACTTCATATAGAGATTAAAATCATGGCATGTTGGCATACTTGTAAAGAATCCCAAGTTTTGAATTCTTATAGTACTTGAACATTTTGTCATGTACAATAATATTCCATGAATTGTAGGTCTTTTGGTGACACTACACTAGGGCCCTAAATAGTATTTTGCACTATAATATATGGGCCACTTTTGATGTTGGTAGCATATGTTTGTCTTCATTGTGCTCTATAATTGATTGAGAAAAGTTATAAGTATGATAAAATAAAGTATCTAAAAAAAAATTATAAATTATAGTAAGGGGAGGTTATTTAATTGCACCCATAAAATTTATTTTCACGCTCATCTCTCTAAATATGTGCATCATTAGCATATTAAAATTATAGGGAAAAAGTTATGGACTCCCTTGTCGTTTGACCTTTTTACATCACTCCCCGATGGGTTTCACTTACCACCACAAAACCTTTGATAGATTTTATTAATCATCACAAAGTCCTCTACTATAGTATTTATCCCTTAAAATATCAGTTTATCTCTACAATAAATAAATTTACCTCCCTAATTTTATTAAAGAATTTATTAGCTCCCATAATTTGTAAATATTGGTAGAAACCTTTTGACTAGTAAAATTAAAAATAATTTGATCAATTAAAAATAATAAAACATCAAAACCACCTTTATCATATAGAGTGATCTTTTGAACGGATAAATAATGTTTTGTTCAAAAGAAAGATAAAATAAAATTTAAACAAAATACGATTATTTCTAATATTTCAAGACTTTAAATAAATTGTTCTTAATTTTTAACTTTAACTATTTAAAAAAATAAATTTAAACTTTAGTACTTGATAAAAAAAATTAATTTAACCACTTTGAATTCTTTTTTAAATTACAAAAAATCAACACAAGACTTAGTTAAAAGAACTTATAACTTAAAAAAAATTATATTATAATTTTATATTTTTATAAAAAATTTAAAAGTGATAAAATTTTAAAAAATATTTATGAGAAAATAGGAATCAATTATGATTGTAATAACTCATTCAAGAGTTCTCAAGTTCTTCCAAGTAAATAATTTTCTCCGTTTAAAGTGATTTTTTCTAAAAAAAGATTTTTTTCTAAAAAAATATGTCACTTGTTTTTTGAGATTTTATTATAAAATATTAAAAAATATATATAATATATTCATTCAATATTTTAAATATTAACATTAATTATTACTTTTAAATCATTTTGAAAAAATATAAGACTGCATATATATAATATTTTTAAAAAGGTCAAATGACAAGGGGGTTCCGTAATTTTTTCCCTAAGATAATATTTGATTGCTTTTCAGATTTTCACAAATAACTTTATATCGTTAACCAAATTAAGTAGATCATGTTTGATTTAATGAAAAATTTAATAAAAGCAAAAATATTTTTTCAAAAATTTGACAGATATATATGTTGTTTTATTTTTATTTAAAAAAGTTCTTTTATAAATAATAAGTGGTAACCACCCATTCAATAAATTTGTGTCTCATCTCGAATTATATCAGATTAGTTGTAGAAGTTGATTGAAAATAAAGTATTACTAATTTAGATAATCCCAACTCTCACGTAAGTTTATGATTTTGTTGTTGTTTCTAATAGTACATTTATTTAAGAATAATTTGTTAAGTTTATGTTATAAAAATTCAGTTAACGAGTATCTTTCGAATGATCAATCTGAATTAAATTTCGTAAGCGCAAATAGCTCCACTCATTATAATATTATGTTGATAATAATATTGATCTTTGAAATTTGTTGAATGAACACGGATCAACTTGTTATTGAAGTGCTGTTGTGATTGAGAAATTTTCTTTCTTCATACAAATAACCTAAACAAGAGTTTAACAGTTGAGATATGCTAAAGTCAAAAAAGAAAGAAAAATYTGCCATGAGATAGACGATTAAAATGATAAACATTTCAAAGCTCGTAAAAGTGTATTGATAAAGTTACTGAATAAGTCAGAGAGATTATAAATTTATTATTTTGTGAAAGATTGTCTCATTCAATTTCACTGTTTCAAGTAAAAAATAATTAATTTAACCACTATGAATCCTTTTTAAATTGCAAAAAATATACGCAAGACTTTTAGTCAAAAGACCTGATAACTTAAAAAAAAATCATATTATAATTTAATATTATTGTAAAAGTTTTTAAAAAAATTATGAGAACGTAGGAAATAAATATGATTACAATAGCTCATTCAAGAGCTTTCAAGTAAATAATTTTCTCTGTTTAAAGTGATTTTTCACAACAAGATTTTTTTTTTATTCTAAACAAATGTCACTTGTTTTTTGAGATTCTGTTATATAATATTAAAAATGTGTATAATATATTCATTCAATATTTTAAATGTTAACATTAATTATTACTTTTACATTATTTAGGAAAACTGTAAGACTATATACATTTATATTTTAATGGGTCAGG
>JANKKB010027795.1:0-11941 GCA_026225775.1 Bursera palmeri | reverse complement strand
AAAAAAAAAAAAAATTTATAAACAAACTCACCCTAAAAGTCCTCTGTGTTCGTTGATTTGCAGTTCAACTTCCGAGGGATTATTTCTTCTTGCTTTGAGCCTCACTTGTCAGTTTATGTTGAACTAGAAGAGAAGACACTAATGGAGAACCTTGAGAAGCTTGTTCAGGTAGTTTGAGTATGACATATTTTGCATTTGGGATAGTCCTTGCATTTATTTTTGCTTCAATAATATTTTCTTCATGATAGGACGAAACATGGGATATTGAAGAGGCTAGTCAGAATAATGTTCTAAATAGTAGCATGCAAGTAAGTATTCAAACGTTATCCTTTCTCTATTCACTTTGCATGTATAATATGCCCTAGGAGTTTTGTATCAGAGTTTTGAGACTATTCTCTTTCAAGCTTGGCATTTCAGTGAATATTAGTGCACCACGATAAGTTATATATATATATATTATATATATATTAAAATCTTGGGTTGATTTGGCTCTTGAATCCATTTGATGGTGGCTCTTGCTTTCCAAATTTTTGAGACCTGATAATTAAATTGGAAGAACTTTTTTATTATTTATTTTAGCAAATTGCAAATATTGCAGTGGAAATGCTTGAAAAAGATGAAAAAATAAAATGAATTGAGTTGTTAATGGACTATGATCATCTCTAATAGGCTATTAATAACTATAAAATCCATTCCAAAATACTCTAGTTTAGTTGATCCTGTCTGTGAACAAGAGTTTTTGCAATCTAATCTAACTTACTCTAGGATTGGAGGGGTCTATAGTGTTTTGGGGGGCCAAAAATTATGCATGCATCCATGTATACTAAAGAAAAATTTCTTTCTTATTTCCATTGAAGAATGAAGTACAATTATGTATAGGATAATATAATCAGTATAAAATCAAATACATTCCTAAACAAGAGCAAAAAATAAAAACAAAATATAACAAAATCAATGGGATATATCATAAGTATGAGATACCAAAAAATCAGTAGAGATCTTCTAACACTCCCTCTCAAGCTTGTATATAAGTATTCTCCAGTCCCAGCTTGCTAATTATTGTTTGGAATGAAGGTCTAGGAAGCACTTTAGTCAAAATATTAGCTAGCTGTCCACCAGAAGAAACATAAGGTCTACAAATCATGCCATTATCCAAGTTTTCCTTTATAAAATTTCAATCTACCTCCACATGTTTGGTTCTATTCTGTTGTATTGGATTATGAGTTATATTGATGGCCTGATTTGTTATTACAAAATAGTTTCATTGGCACTTCCCATTTAATCCCAAGATCCGTTAGAACAATTTTCAACCAAAGTAACTTACAAATTCCATTAGCCATGGCTCTAAATTCTGCCTCTGCACTTGACCTGGCCACCATTGATTGTTTTGTAGTCCTCCATGAAGCAAGATTTCCCCACAAGAACGTACGATACCCTGAAGTTGACCTTATATCAATAGTTGAACCTGCCCAGTCAGCATCAGTATAGGCTTCCAAGTCTATTTTAGCATTTTTATTGAAAAGGGCTTCATTACCTCTTGTGGCTTTAAGATATCTAAGTATTTTGTATACAACTTTCATATGTGCTTTCTTTGGTGCATGCATGGACTGACTCACAACACTCACTGCATAGGTTATATCAGGCCTTGTGTGAGATAAATATATCATTTTTTCCACTAATCTTTGATACACACCATGATCCACTAAAATATCCTCTTGCTCTCCCAATCCATGATTTGGTTCAATTGGAGTATCTAAAGGTTTGCAGCCAGTCATTTCCATTTCTTTAAGGAGATCTAGTATATTTTTTTGCTGGGAAATAAAAATCCCATTCCTAGAGTAAGCCACCTCTATTCCCAAAAAAGATATTTGAGTTCTCCAAGGTCTCTAATTTCAAATTCCTTGGCAAGATATTCCTTTAAATTTTCAATTTTCACTATGTCATTATGAATCACAGTAATATCATTGACATAAACAATTAAAACTAATACCTGGTAGGGAGAGGAATTTTTCACAAATTAGAGTGAGATCTCTTCAGCTTTGGGAATACCCTCTAATCAACATTGACTTGCTGAACCTCCCAAAACCATGCTCTTGGAGATTGCTTTAATCCATCGAAAGCCTTTTATTGCTTGCAAACCTTGTTATTGTTTGGTATTTCTTCAAGACCAACCGGCATCTCCTTGTAAACTTCTTCCTCCATATAACCATGTAAAAAAGCATTTTAAATAATCAAATTGCTGCAAGGGCCAATCAAGATTAGTGGCTAAAGATAACAACACAAATAGTATACATTTTAGCAATAGAGCAAAGGTCTCTTTAAAACGTATTCCATATGTTTGTGTATATCCTTTGGCCACTAGCCTAGTTTTATACCTTTCCAAAGTACCATGAAAGTAAACACCTATTTACAACCTACTGGTTTTTTCCCTTTAGGAAAATCAACCAACTCCCATGTTCCATTTTTGTTAAGTGCCTCTGTTTATTCTTTTATTGCTTTTCTCCAATTCTCACTCTTAAGTCAATGATTTTTGGTATTTCAATGGGAACAAGTTGAGTGACAAAGGCTTTAAATGAAGGAGATTATTTTTCAAATGACACAAAATTGGATATACGATATTGAGTGCATTTCACGGACCTTTTCTAAGTACAATGGGTAAATCAAGATTTTCAAAGATACTAGAACTTTCTTTTTCAAGAGGAATTTCCTTACCTGCTTCAGGAACAATGATTGGATTATGCAAAGCAATCTGGTTGGGCTTTTCCCTTCTTGAATAAACCTTCTAAAGTAGAGGGTTAGAGGGGTTCCTCAGCTTACCATGAGGCTCACTCACAAGCCATAAAATTCCATTAAAGATGGACACTCGACCGGAAGGTTATGTTGACTACTCCAATGAAATGTCAAATGAAGGCCTACCTGACTCTTTGTCATTTAAGGAAATGCTGCTGGACAAAGTCTGAAATCCAAATCAAATCTGAATAATGACACATCCTCTTAGCTAATTGTTCTCATGAACCACCCCTCTAGCAGTGCTTTGTTTCAAAAAATTAAACCACCCCTAAGGTTTGTATAAATTTCAAGTGGATAATTAAGTTTGAATTTTTTTATTACAAACACCTGCTTTGTAGCTTTATTTCCTTAATATATATTTTTATAGACCACCCTGCTGTGGATAGTTTGTAATAAAAGATTCAAACTTGTTTATCTGTTCAGAATTTGAGCAATTTGAAATTATTCCATTGGAGTTCAATAATTTCAAAACATCATCTTTATTCTGATCGATTTATGAATATCAGAAGATTGTTCAATATTCAAGTTGGTAGTGTTGGAACTAAAAATAGCTTGAGATAATAGAGTTGCATCTTTACCTATCAATATAAGCTTTTAGGTCAAGTGGATTCTTGACATGGTGCCAAAGCTAGATGACATTATGGTTTTGAATCCTCCCATAAATACTTCCACGTGCAAGTACAAATGAAGGCCTGAACCAAGGTCAAAATAAAATATGAGACCTTTGTACATGAGGATGCATGTTAGAGCTAAAAAAAATAAACTTAAAATATTATAGTTGGGTTCTTTCTCATCAGCTTAGACTTTTAGGTTAAGTGGTTTCTTTTCAGGTAGGATAAAGAATTTGAAATTTAATTTTTCTAAAAGCATAGTCAAATTCCTCTCTTATGGTTTTGCATTGGATGCATAAATAAAATTTATTTATATGGGAGAAGTTGTGTGTTAATATCATTTTATAACTGTCATATTTTCTGTACTTACATGGTAACCCTGTGTTGTCAATTGCAGTTGTTTCTTATAATCAAGAGGAGCTTAAAGCGGTGCAGTGCTTTAACGAAAAGCAAAACATTGTTCAATTTGTTCAAGGTGCATTCGTTAAATTTGTTTCTTGATATCCAATTCAAGTACATACATGTGATAAGAACTTTTGTAATATATCAAAACAAGAAAAAGAGTCTTGATAAACCGATTGCTCAAGCAAAAAAGTAAAAAAAAAAAAAAATCTGGTAACTTTTATGAATGCTCGCTGCAGCTACATGTTATAAGGCCCTGAGAACTAGAACCTCTGTTTTCTGTGTCTCATTTTTTTATGGAGAAGATGATCATAAGCACATAAAGCACCTTTTTATTTTTAAAAAGTGAAGAACTATTATGGAATAATAATACCATCGATCCCATGTTTTAATCCTAGGTTTTGTATCCCAAGTGATGTGGCTTGATGTATTAATGCCATGTGGATATTGAATGTTGCCGGTGATTAAATTAATGTGGCAAGTGATATGAATTCCTTCTTGATTGCTACATATCTGGTATATAACTTGGGAAGTATCATATTACCTTAGTTAATCCACTAATTGTTGCTTGACTAAGGTTGATGTTTCTTTCTTGTTGCTTGGTTTCTTACTTATGGACTATGCTTGGTGAACTTATCGAATAGAGTAGTGATCACTTTGTTTTTGGTTGCAAGATTTCGTGTGAATATTATTATAATTATTATTATTTTAAATATATGAGAAAATGAAGAGTATATTAATGAAATTAAAAAGAATATTAGGTTTTTATGTATGATTAGACATCGGATTCATAATTCCATGGATTCTATAACGTTGCTGCTAATTAGCTTACCAATACTCCATCACATAAGAAAAAATATAATTGGGCTGTATCTCTTGTTAATCATGATTCTCTTAGGTATTCCAAAAAGTTCTGAAAGCATATGCAACAAAGCTTTTTATAAGACTACCTAAGGGTGGCACAGGAATCGTAGCAGCAGCTACGGGTATGGATGGACAGATAAAGGTATGTCAGATGATTGTATTCTTCATACTTCTTTTCCCTTTTCAGGAAACTACCTAGTTTTTATAACAAATACCAGTTTTTGTATATGGTGTTTCTATGACAATTTTGCGCAGACATCTGACAAGGATGAAAAGTTGATTTGTTATATTGTGAATTCAGCTGAATACTGTCACAAAACGGTCAGTTTGTTTCTCTATTTCCACCATTTCCTTTCACTTCATACTGCCAATATTATGTTTTACCCTTATTTAATCCAAGTGTTATGACATGCCAACATGTAGTTAATACAGTTTATGTAACAGGTTCACTTATTTATTCATGTGCTGTTTATGATTGGAATACATCTTTCCTTGATCTATATTTGTTGAGTCTCACTGAATTAATGTACAATAGTTATTCACTCATTCTTTGAGCTGGTTGGCATATATGTTTTCTTCTTTCAAATTATTTTGCATACCATGCCGCCTACAAACGAGGAAACACTTAAAGAAGCTTTGTAACTTGGGTTTTCTGTTTTGACAGTCTGGAGAACTGGCTGAAAGTGTGTCCAAAATAATTGATTCTCAGTTAGCAGATGGGGTGGATATGTCTGAAGTTCAGGTACTTGACTGTTTCCTAAGTCATTTTCATAGTAATTCTCCTGTTCAGTTGTTAACCATTCACATAACCTCGCAGGATGAATTTTCAGCTGTTATAACAAAAGCACTAGTAACTTTAGTTCTTGGACTGGAAACTAAATTTGATGCTGAAATGGCTGCAATGACACGTGTTCCATGGGGTAGCCTTGAAAGTGTGGGTGACCAATCAGAGTAAGATAGTTTCTTTAAACCTTCAAACTCTAATTAATTGAACCTCATGGAATTTTCTGCATATGACTGTATCCACTTCATTGCAGGTATGTGAATGGAATAAATATGATCCTTGCTAGCAGCATTCCTGTACTCGGAAGCCTTCTTTCGCCCATTTATTTTCAGTTCTTCTTGGATAAGGTGATGTTTAGGAGGATCACATGTCTGATGTTCATGTTCTGTATCCCAAATTTCATTTTGGTTTTATATTGTCAAAAAGTATTGCGTTGGGTTTATATGAAGTTTGGTTTCTGTTACAATTCTCAAAATGCAATTTTTTTATATGACTCTTGATCACATATCCATATTTGTCTATTTATGTTTGTATATATATGTTTCTTGAGTAGATTATCTTGAGCTACAAATACATAGCATTGTTCAAGGCTAATTAAAAAAAAAAAATGATTATTTCGGGAACTAGTAAATGGTGGGCCTATATAGATTCACCTGTCTTCTTTTTGATTCTTCATGCTATATTTGTGAAAGTGTCTTAAATTTCTAAAGTGGCATTACTATTTGGTCCTTGCATAATTGATTTATTTTTTTTTATTTGAGAAATGAATTAAAGTCCCTCCTGGTTTTGGTCGTTCTTCAGAAGTGCTAAAGTTTCATTTTATTTGTATTAAGTCATAAAATTGGCAACATTTTGCCAAATTTTTTTCAGTGTATACATTCTTTGCAAGCATTTCTATGAATTGTACAGTAGCTCATTGGCCTTGTGTTATTTCTGTGCAGTTGGGATCATCTCTTGGTCCAAGATTCTATGCCAATATTTTCAAATGCAAGCATATTTCAGAAACCGGAGCGCAACAAGTAACGACCATTTTCAATATTTGAGTTTGTGTTTATTTCTTTTAAGATTTATTGTGTCGGTATCTAGAAAGATTGACAGCATATTGTATAACCATGGCTTTGAAAGGCACTTCAGCTTGCATTTAAGACCTTAAAGGCATATTTTTAAGACTGGAGAGTGTCTTCACTCTGTCTTGTATCTCAATGCAAAGATCTTTAGTTAATGCTTATTTTGATAAGTTGCAGGATTTGCACATTGACATATGCCTTACTTTGATATATGCTTCATGCGCTAAAACAGATTCTATATACTTCTTCATTTTTGTTGTAATTTTTTCATTTGCAGAAGTTTTATAGTTTTATTTGGCATATGTTCACATTAGAACAATCTCAAGCTTCATTTCACTTTGAAAATTCCCTTTTATGATGTTCTGGAGTTTCTTTTATTTCATTTGAATGTTAGTACCACTTGAGAGCTGTTATACAACCAAATGCACGAGATTGACTAACTGCTGTATTCTAAAAGAAGAAAGCTTCTAAAATTGCTTCTTTTTCTTGCAATTATTATTTTTATTTGTTGATTTATTCACAAATAAATACAAAATATTTATATAAAGATCTTTTGCCCAACATATGAAGTTTACACATCCTTTCATGGTAGGAATAAGAGTTATATGTAGGCTAGAGTCAATGACACTACAATTTTTACACTTACACTATTTTTAGACCATTGGATCAACACATTTTGGATGATTGAGATTGAATCTAAATGTGTCATTGGAAATCGTATAATTATACATACTTGAGTTAATCTCAACCATAAAAAATGGACTGAACTGAGAGTCAAAAATAACTTACTAAGTTGTATAAAAATATGTGTTGTCATTGATCTTTTACTTAAGTCATGCAATTGAGCCTTTAGAAAGAATTTGTCTGCTGCTGATCATGCCTTTTAATTGCATAATTTATGGACAATGATCTTTGTGATTCATTTAAGTACTTCAGTTTTATATAATTGGGTGATATGCTATTGCAGATGCTATTGGATACTCAAGCTGTGAAAACTATTCTTCTAGAAATACCTACCCTTGCTCGACAGGTGAGTAAAAGCACTTGAAAGAATATGAAGTTATAAATATGATTTCTGATTCTAGACTACAGTAAATTTTTCCTCAATTGTTTATCATTGTTGTCGTCATCATCACTGCTGCACATTATTTCATGGCTACTATTATTTATCAAGCTATTTCTAGCATAGGATTTGTTTGAGTCTTGTTGCCTAGTTTACAGCGGCAGTGCCAGTGAAATTGTCTGTCATTCAGAAAGTTTATTTTTGCTATGTGGTGTGGAAGTCTGAGTTTCCATTTGGTTGCATCAATTCAATACTACCGTGGATAAATAATTCAGTTGGATTATAACTTCTTAAACCTCTTATGACATTTACTGTTCTGTGTCTTGATTATATATCGCTGTTTTTTTCCACTTCATCATGTTTTATCCTTTGAATGAAATCTGTTAGTGATCTATTTCAAGTTGAAAAAAGTACTGACTGGAATAGACAGTGGGGTGCTGGGGGAACACTTTTCAATCAAGTGGAATGGTGAAGAAAAATACATGTTAGTGGCTTGAATTGGTTGGCATGGTGTTTGAGATGCTATGATCTTGGACCAACCATATCATGAGTGATATCATGTAGATTAGATGAGAGAACCGCATCACTTATTTAACTTCAAATGATCTCAACAATAAGTTTTAGTTTCTATTTCTACGTGTTGTATGCCCTATTGCCCTTACTGTGATTTTATTGCAAATCCATGAAAGAATAATTGCTGGGCTTTATTTTTTAATTTATACACTTCATTTAATTCATATTCCATTATAGAATATAAAAACAGTTTTTTTTTTAATATATTTCCCTGGTGCAGACAGCCACCGCTGCTAGCTATTCAAAATTTGTAAGCCGTGAGATGAGCAAGGCTGAAGCACTTTTGAAGGTTTGTAATCAAATACTGATGGGTTTTGCCTCTAAATTGTCTTCTTATTGTTCTTACTTCAAATTGCTGCTTCTTTTTATAGGTCATACTATCCCCAGTTGATTCTGTAGCGGATACATATCGTGCTTTGTTACCAGAGGGAACGCCAATGGAATTTCAGCGTATTCTAGAGCTCAAGGTTATAATCAACTGTCACCTGCTTTTTTAATCTCTCAACTATGCTATGATTTGTGATCTAATATTGGATGTTTTAACCTGTGGGGGAATAATTTTCTTGACTTCCTCAGAGTTCGCCTAAAATACAGGCAGACACACATCTCTTGCCTAAATTTTTGTCTCGGAACTACTCTTTCTGCTGTTTCCTCATTTCTCTCTTTTGTGATACCCATCATGTTGACCCAGATTGACTGAAATAAAATATTTAAACCCTTCGAAGAGTAGAATATAGGAGAAATAACGATTGCACCATTAAAAATTTAATTAGGACATATTTCATTATTCATTAGCTGTTCCATCTGTGTTATTGTGCAGTATATAGCAGCCTAAATGACTTGCGAATAAAATATATGAGTTTACATATTGAATGCTTATGCAACTCGAGTCCTATATATTATGCTTTCACTATGGTGTTCATTGGAATACGGCATGTGCAGGGTCTTAAAAAAGCGGATCAGCAGACTATACTGGATGACTTCAACAAGCACGGGCCAGCAATTACACAACCTTCTATTGCACCGTCAGTTGTCCCGGCTGCCCCTGTTGCTCCTGTGGTTCCAGTGGTTACAAACTCTGCTTCACTTGGTTTCATTGCTTCAAGAGAAGATGTGCTAACCAGAGCAGCTGCGCTAGGCCGAGGGGCAGCCACAACCGGGTTTAAGAGGTTCCTTGCTCTAACTGAAGCTGCCAAAGACCGAAAAGATGGACCTTTCAGGAAGCTCTTTAACACATGACATCTTCAAAAATCTAATGTTGCGGTACGGTTTGTTTTGTCGATAATTTTCTTAGTAGTTAATAGTTTTCCTCTTCCCCCTTCTCTTTTCCTCTCCCGTCTTTTGTGCTGAGGTTGAGATCACAGGCCTGATCATGCCCAAGAGCCCCATGTAACACATTTTGATGAAAACCAAAATATTAAGCATGAATTGGAGAAAGTTTGCAGGTAGTTAAAAGCGTGTTTTTTGTTTTGTTTTCAACTGGGTCATAGAGTAAAGCATGACGAGTGTAAGGAGTAACATGATATTTAAACATGGGATTGAATTAGTGCTGATTGTCCGATTAGCATTTGGAGAAAAGAAATCCACAATGATTTTAGGGGCGTTTGGTTTGTTAAAGATATACCCAGGAATGGGAAACGGAACGGGTATTCCCATTCCTATTGCTTGGTTAAAAAAAATAAACTATGGAATCAGAATCTTATTTTTCCAAAAAAGGAAAATAGTTATTCCCCCGTTCCGTCTCAATTAATCAATTGTGATTATTGGCTGGAATTAAAATAAAAATATTTTTTACTATTTTATACTTAAAAAAAAAGTTATAATTTTAAAAAAAAGATAAATTAATTAAAAATATTATAATATTTTAAAAAATATAATATTTTTAAAAATGTAATAAATTAAATAAAGTTATAATATTTTTTGAAAACATTTAATAAATTAAAAAATGATAATATTTTAAAAAATATTAATAAATTAAAAAAGTTATAATATTTAAAAAAGATTAATAAAAGTTGATAATATTTTTAAAAAAGTTAATAAATTAAAAGATGGTTATAATATTTTTTATAAAAAGTTAAAAAAAATAAATAAAGTATAAGAAATACGAAAATTTATATTTTATGATAGCAATTATTTATATTTATTATTATTATTTATTTTAAATATTTTTACAAGGGAATAATTTAAATATTTGATATTAATTCTGATTTCGGACTTTTATAATCTAAACAATCTCTTAGAAATCAGATTTCAAAAATTTGATTCCATTTCATTTCGATTCTGATTCCTCTTCATTTCGATTTCGATTCTAATTCTAGAGTTTAAACCAGGTAGATCTTTAGATGCTAATCTAATGGCATTTTAAACTGTGTAATAATATTTATGGTATTTGGTCATTCTTTTTTGTAAAAGAAGATTACGGTAATTTGATTTATATACCTGCAACCTCATTTGAGACTGAAAGTCATGAATGCCTTTGCCAATTCAGGGGGATCAGAACTAAAGCGTTCTGTAAGAAAAAGTCAGACTTCTGTGCACATTATCAAATTAGAAAATTGTAAAAAACATAAGTCTTGGGGCTTTTTGAGAATTAATTAATTATTTCTTCTTACTGGTTAATCAAGAGCTGAGTTAGTTTTCTAATTAACTTGACAATGTTGAGGTTGCGTTTGCATTTAAGAAGGTGCTGAGTTGTCAAATTATGTTAGATGATACTAGATATTTATCGAGTAATGTTTTAATTGTTAAGTATTATACATATAAAAGAATAAATTCGGTATTCAATATTGAATTTAGTTAATAGTATTTAAATTTTTTAAATTATAATTATTTTTCATAATATTCCTTAAAATTTAACTATTTTTTATATTTTTCCTCCGGAGTTATCTAAGCAGGTCAGTTTGTTAACCATTCGAAGAGCCAACAAATTTCAAGGAATATGTCCGATTTGCTTCCCAAGCCCCCAAGGAGTCCTTTTTATCGGTGGTCTCACAGCAAAATCTTTGAGGGTGAGTTGCTATAATGGTGAAATTTCTTTCTTTTACAAGTTGGGTTATTTCTTTTGTAGTTCTAGGATTGCCCAGAAATCTATTCAATGCACGTCCAGAGACTAAACAAGCCACAAACTTAAATCTGAAGCTCTAAGTAGGAAATAAAGTAATTATGGTTCATAGCAAATAAGCAATCAAGTTGCCATACCAACCAAAAGGGATGTATAGCTATCATCTACTCAACTCATGTAAAGGAAATTATTAAAAATTATTATTAAAAGTGGTGTTTAGAGTCTTTTTCCGAATTTAATTTTGAGAGACAAAAATATTCTTCAAGATGAATTGTTAAAAATGGTGTTTGCTACCACAGCACGATTCAACTAGGTTTATCGAATTGTTAAGCATCACTTGACAGATTTATTTAGTTGACGAACTGATGAGGAACGTGAATTTCTCAATTAAGAATAAAAAAAGGGAAAAAATCAGACAGATGAAAGGGGAGAAAAGTATAGTACAATTTGAGGGAAAAATAATCTTTTATCAAACAGATATAAAATCCATAATCAATAACCTAAAAACCAAAATAACTAGTGATACTTATTTATAGTGCCATAAAACATACTTCAACTAGGATCTATATATATCTCAATTTAACTAAAAAAATACTAAAAATAAATTTTAATGAAAATAGAAAACTATCAATTAGAAAAATAACCCAATTAGGATTATTCCCAATTTTAGAAAGTAAAAATCCCTAATTTATCCAAATTCATAAAAATCAAATTAAATCTCTAATT
>JANKKB010027794.1:0-11924 GCA_026225775.1 Bursera palmeri | reverse complement strand
GAATGGTTTTGCTAATTACTAAAGGCTGCAAATATTAATTTTATTGGAGAAAACTCACTCGATTAAAAATGAATAGAATACAACCAACTTTTTTGTTCTAGCATTTTATCATTAAGGAAACAGAAGGCAAACATTTACACAAGCTACTAGGTCTTATTGGAGAACCAGCATTCCCAGACTAATGATACTACTTTGGCAACTCGGCGAAAGAAAAAGCAGAAGGAATTACATATACATGATCTGTTGATAATGTTAAGGGGAAGCACCATATAATCCATTACCAGGCAGCTTTGGTGTTGAGTTGACAAAAGTCTTGCTTTAAAATTAAGGTCTCTGTAATACAGCAATTTATAAGCAACAACCACCACCAGGGGGTGAAAGGTCTTCCGGTTTTGGCTTTAGGTTGTTTCTCTTGACCGCGGTTGAACCTTCTTCCAAAAGACTAGGAACCTCCATTATCTATAAAATGAGTGTAACTATCAGAAAAATGCGAAAAGCAACTCCTTACATTCTAAATCATGTCAATCATGTAACTAGTCTTTGGCATGGCAGCAGCTAGCAGAGTTAATATGACTACCAAAATTACATGCTTATCAACTGAAAAAATGCTTGTTTCTTTACACCAATTTATTTAGAGAATATGCATATACCGTTTAATATATTTCGAAATGAGCAATCCACTAGAAGTAGAAAAGCATGTATTATGGAACATTAATGCACAAATGTTTTCACAAAGAGTACCTTCAATGCAAGCTCCTCAAAGCATTGCTCCACATTTTCTCTTGTTTTAGCACTACATTCGAGAAACAAACATCCATGTTCTTTTGCTAGCTCCATTCCCTCTTCTCTGCTTACCGCCCTTTCAGTATCCTGAAATCATACCCAATTAGTGATAATAGAACAAGACTATGATGGAAAAGCCTCATATATTCTTTAAGTACTTCATTAAAAGGGGAAGCAAATCATCATCGAGCAACAATATTATTGACTAAAAAGCATAATGCACCTGTATCAATTAGCAGCATGTGAAAGAAAAAGCTAAATGGGTAGACTTTTCAGTGTGTTTTTTATAAAAACCTGAAAAAAAAAAAACTATTTTTTAACAATGCAGTGAGCACTTATAGATATTTGAGTTCCATTCCAAGTTCAATTCTGCTTTGAAGCATTTTGTGCTGTTCAATCCTTGGGTCACATTACAGTCTAATGAATGGGAATATACTCCAATATGGAACCATGTTTTGAATAGTTTGAACGACCATTATAACAACTCTTGTGATGAAAAGAACACGGGGAAAATTTTCTGTAGTGCTATCACAAGGAATGAAGATAAGGCACAAAAACAGTGGTACTGGGTTTCTGCAATTTTATTTTTGAAAAGAAAATAGCCTTCTTTTGATTAGGATGTATTGGTCCCCTATAACTAACTAATTTATCATCTGAACTTAAATTTTTGAAAACAAAAAAGGTGAGGAAAAAAAATGCATTTTGCCGAAATGCACAAAAAAAGCTCACTGGTTCTCATACGATAATTACCAAAACTGAGATTACAAAACTTACCCTGTCAACTTTATTTCCAACAAGCATCTTTATACAATCTTGATTGGTGGAGTAAAGCTCCACTTCCTTAGCCCACACATCTGACAAGTTTGTGAAGGTTTCTCTCCTTGTCACATCATAAACTACAAAAATATATATATATATATATACAAATAAATAAAAAATTATTAAAAAAAAAGTCTGGGAAATAAATTTGAGAATTGAGGACAATATATTGGTGAGGGACTCGGGGTCATGGTTGATCATATATTTGACATTCAAGGTTGCAAAAATGACACATGTTATGGAATAGGATGCAAAGGCAAGAGAATCATGTGCTTGTTTTTTCCATGGTTAGATCGAATTTCATGGGGCCTGAACATTGCATGTGAAACAGAATCTACTTTTTTGATCAAGTCAAGGAATTGATTCCCTCAGTAATATTAATTTTTTACATGGTTAGAATGAATTCAAAAATAATAATAAATGAACAAATGGAAAAGAAGAAAAAACATAATTTTGGAAAAATCTTACTTTTTTTTCAACTAGAAAGATAAATTTTTTTTCCCAAGTTGCTTAGATAACCCTATCTATATGATAAAATTAATGTGTCACTTAAGGCATTGGGAAGCCTTATTTAGAAGAGTAAAGCTGAAATATATGGCCAAGAATTGTCTTAATCCATGACAATGTCAATTTCTGTATTTCCTTTCACCTTTCTAATAACACTATGCCCTTCAGTTCTCAACCCAGTAACCCAAATTCTGCTCAGATATTCCACCCATTTTAGGAGAAGCAATCAATCAGTAATTTAGATGAATGTGCGGTATAATTACAAGATTGTAACTCAATCTGTCAATATTTTTCAACTTGGCAGTCAAACTTGTATCAAAGCCAACTTTTCAATTTGTTAATAGACAGGTCAATGTATTCAATGAACTCAATCAAGAGAGCAGAGTTTGCATACATGCTTTTGGAAAATGGCAAGGAAATATATTGTTGATGACATACCAAGAATGATTCCTTGAGCACCTCTATAATATGAGCTTGTCAATGTTCTGAACCTCTCCTGTCCAGCTGCAAGAAACATTGTAATTTCACAATCAACCATGATTCACTTACATTGCAAAAGTTTTTAAGGGGAAAAGAGAGAAATAGATAAGTGAATGAGATAACAAAGGATAGCTACTAATACTAAATGTACAACCTTTAATTTGTATGAAGGTTAAATTTTATGAAGCAAAAATATTATCTTGAACATCAAAAGACACAACTTTCCAAATGGAAAAAGGGTTAAAGAAAAAAAAAAAAAGTTTAGCTGGCTAATTACTAAGTTGTCAGGACCTTTGCCACTCCACATTATAATTAGACATTCAACAAGTAATTTAACTAGGCTAATAACAACTTTAATGAAAGCATAACATGGGAACCCAGTTCAATTACAGAATTTGACAAAAGAGATGAAACCTTGGAAATAGATTGTAGAATTACAATTTCATTTTAAGCGCAAGTCATTGTGATTTATGAAACTATATCGGCAAATGGCATGTAACTTATAATGGATAGGAAACGATGTCTCCGGATCATAACATGCTACCTTATAACAGTAGAAATTAGGCTTGGATGGTTATGGTGGCAACCATATTTTATTATGGGAAAACAAACATTATGTTATTGTGTGTTTTCTTTTTTCTATACTTTTTCAATATCCTTTATAAACTTAGCTCTAAGGCAAGCATAGATTGTTTACTTCATTACTTGGATTTGAAGTGTTAAAACTGAAACAACTGTTATCTTGCAAAGTAGTTAGTTGTAAAGAAACTTCCGGGGCCTGTTTGGTGAACACATTTTGTCAAGTTTTGGATTATATTGCATCATCATCTAAGCTTCAAAGAATGGCAATGACAATGACATAGTAACAAGCATACATAAATCAAACATCTTCTGTCATTCTTTGGCTTTTGCGGTCAATTAATTTAGAGTCTCAATCTTAAATTGCAAGTGCAGAATAAAATAATAGACTAGAATAGCATACCAGTGTCCCAAATTGTCAATTTCAATCTCTTCCCACCAACTGTCAGCAGCTTGATTTTAAAATCGACACCTGCAAATTAATCAGCCCACATAGCACATAATCACGCTTGAATATATCAATCCAAACTACATGCCATAGTCACATAAGCATTCAAACAAATGAAGCCATTTTCCTTTAAGTTGATAATGTTAGATATAAACAATGCAAAACCATATGGTGAAGCCATTAATGAGAACTTGAATATTCAATAAGCCGTAAATGCAGCGTCGCTAAAGCAGCTTAAAATATGCAAGATTTTTGCAATTCGTTCCAAGTTTACACAGTAGCAATCAATAGCTGAGCTCCAGAATCTAACATTATCAGAGATCCAACACCAGTGGAGTCTGTTTACCAAGCTATGGAACTGTATGATCGAATCTCACATTCCCTCAAATGATCAGCTAAAACTAGCTAGTTAATTACCACAACTGACTATCAAATACTCTACTTTCATTTCTTATATTTCGTCAGCGACTCAGCAGACTGTTGTCAACTTAAATGAACAAAGAAACCCAAAAAAAGATATATATACATATATATACAAAACATACCAATGGTTGGTGCAAGATTCTCTACAGAACTGGAAATGAAGCTGACAAGAAGACTGCTTTTACCAACACCTGAATCACCGATCAACAAGATCTTGAATGAAAGATCATAGCTACTGCTTTGGCCTGAAGAGGATCCCATCGAATCCACACACACCCACTAGAGCTTTTCTTTTTCTTATATATATAGAAACAAAAGATAACTCAAATATCTCTCTTTTTCTTTCTCTTTCTATTCAAAACTCTTGTGTGTTGTTTCTAATGATGATGAGGACTTGTTATTGTATTGATGTTGGCCTCTTCTCTGTCTAAAAGGTACAGTGAGAAAGAAATAATGTAAAGGAAAGGAAAGGAAAGCAGTAGTGGGCATCAATGTATATGCTTTGTTTAGAGAGAGATGCTAAAGAAAACGGCTAACTGGACACCAAGCACCTGACTGACACCAACGTTATTCTTTACTTTACTTTCCAAACTCAATAAACAACGCACTTCCATGAGGCCGTGGCACGCGGGGACTTTCCTCGCGTGCGGAAAACGCTCCGACCGTATGGTAAGATGCCATTTTCAATTTCATTGTAGATTTAGGCCAACTGTTGGTATCCCTTGCTTCTTTATTAAACAACAACTACACAACACAACCAGCCTTCTTCATTCAACTCTAGTCTAACTTCATTTGCATGCAATTTACACAACACCACCTTCACCTTCATGGGTTTCTCAACTAATTAGTACCCGAAAATTAAAAAAAAAAAACTGTAAAAGATATTATTTATTACTAAAATCCAAAACAGGGCTCATAGGGTAATAATTGAAGAGCTAATATAAGTAGATTCTGACTTGTCATGAGTCTTGTCCCATGCTGTTGGGAAACAAGTTACCCAAGATGACTCATTCAAAGTCCCAACCTCACTCTCTCCCAACCCTCAACAACTCTAAATGTGGTTGAATTTTTGCTTAATTAGCCAGCTAAAAAAATGCCACCTTGCTTATAACGCTATGATGATACTACAATAATCATGTGGGAAAATATAAATTCACTCTCTTGATTGTATTCAAATTTTGTGAGTACTGCTCATTAGTTGGCGTATAATAAACTAAAAATATCATCACCATGTAGGACCTATTTGCTTTAATTAGTTTGTTCTAGAGCTTCACCTCATCAAGGCAGAAAGCAAACACCACAGATTAGTAGAACCTCACCGGCACCGCTGTTACAAGATTAGTCATTTGACATCTTAAAACGATCATCCTCGCATTCGTCCAATCACATTACTGACTACTGAAATACTTAAAGCCTGTTTTAAGTAATGCATAGATCGGCTTTTTTTTTTTTTTAAATTTAGATGTCATATTTACCTATTAAACTTCAACATCCAGCATAACATGGAGTTAAAATTTTTWAAAAACGAATCAAATTTTAAGGAAATTCTGTAATTTAGATTAAAATTATAAAATCATCTACTTATATGCAATAGACTTAAGAGGTAATTAATATACTTTACAAGAAAATAAATCGCTATAAGAATTAATTATTTATGTTGATAGTTAGGCTAATTTACATGAATAAACTAACAACTGTCGTTACTTGTTTTTATTTTATTTTATGCGATTGTTTTAAATTTAGTATGATATTTATTTTTATGCTCTTTAAATTTAACAAAGGGTATACTTGTCTAAAGAATGCCATAATATAAACATTTTTTTAAAACATAGTATAAATGTAATTTTGATACAAGATAGCTGAAAGAAATACTTTAAAGTAAATATGTATATTAAATATAACTACATTACAAACATTCGTGTAAATTTTACCAAAATTTAACTTTCATTAACTTGAATCCTAACCTTCTTTAAAAGGATATACGAAACCCCCTTACTTCTAGCCTTCGTGGGCATTAATAAATTATTTCAATCAAAAGCCTTGCACAAGCGTAAGTCCAAATTTGGAGATTTGGTCCTTACTTTAATTTACTCAACTTATGTTCCAAATTAAATTATTCTAGAGATACAACATATAACAAGTTGTGCTTGCACAAGATATAGTTGAAAAGAATAAAATCTCAGAAGGGTTTTTGTTCAATTTTAATTTGTGTGCTGAGTCACTTTCTTTGGAATCCAAGTAAGCATCTCAAACCTTCTTTGATAGCTATGGGCTCTTTGATCAGAAATCAAATTAATAGACAAAGACAAAGCGTAAATTTAATGAACAAATTTGTTACATGTGCCTTCAATGTGGACTAGATGGGAGCACGGGGGCATGGGGGCATGACCATGGGGACATGAGTCGGCTAGTTTCATTGAAGATATTTTTTTATTTACCCCTATTTTTATTGGGAGTGGGGGCATGCTCCTGACTCTTGTTCAGTTGAAGGCCCAAGTTTGGTAATGAGGCCCCCGTTGTGTTTATCATATCCTTCAAATCTGGAAAGTATGATTGTCACTTTGAGATCATATTATGACTATTTTTTTTTTTCTTTTTGCTATTTCAAATTTAAACTAAACACTTCCCATCCTTATGTGGGTTGGATTTGCATAATTTCAAGAGATTTAATTTCCCGAATTAGTTAGTATCTATTGATGATATTATAATTTTATTTATAAGAAGATTATGATGTTTAGCTCATGTCATTATTCATTACTTTGCAAAGAACTTTAGTTTTATTAATTGGATGATTATGATTTATTTTTTAAATCAATTTAAGTGAATTACTAAATATGTGGTATGTCACACTCTTCACTTTTTGTTAGGTGTGGAAACTTTCAGCTTTTCTTGTTCTTCCGTGAAGCCACCTTCTTCGTCATAAGGGGTTGTTTCAATTTGTTTATCAGATTGATGATTTCTTCTTCGTCTACGTGTTCTGCATAATCATCAAGATCATTAAAAAAAAGAAAGTTATAAGATTCTAAAAATTTCTTGTTACATTGAAGGACACAAACCCAAAGCAAACACAAAACAAGAAATAGAAATCCAATAGCAAGGAACCTAGAAAATATATTGTAGTATGTAATAGAACAATAAATGAGAGAAGAGGCATGAGATTTATATTAGTTTAAACCAAAATCAGTCCTACATCTAGTTAAATCCAGCTATCCACTACGAAGAATCTGAGAAATTATAAGGAAGTAACAATTCAACCGTCCACCATGAAGAATCTGAGAGATTATAAGGAAGAATACACAAGATTACAGAGATGTATACCTATTCTCTTCTCTTTCTCTCTACCTTTATCTTTCTAGAATAGTCCTCTTTCTCTTAAGAAAAGTTTCTCTCTTTTCTTTCCTTTTGTTTTTCTGTCTATCTAACTCAATGAAAATAATATTTCCTTTTTATAGGCAAAGGGCAAACAGTAAAAGAAAATGATCTAAATTTTCAGGTGTCAGGTCAACACTACAACGTAGATTGATTCATGCCATCAATCTAATAGCACAACCAAATAACAAACGTTTCAATCTTTACATAAAAACAAACCATTCAAACTCAAACCACATCAATTCTCAAGCAAGACAACCATTTGCAATTTGCATATGCGGCATTTCATCCAACACAATGCCATCAACTTATCTCTCTCAAGAAAAAATAAACTCAACTCAAAGAACTATTTGTTTGTTCCCTGTTTCTCTCGGGATTGCATGCACACAAAGACGACATCAAATGCAATGCTCTGTGTCTTTGTGGCTCAACCTCTCATAAGGTAATAGACAACTTTCTTTTTCAAATTCTTTTTGTTGCTACACCCCAATAACAATCCAATCTCTCAATTTTATATACTAAACCTGCACTTCAAGATCAACTATTCATCCCTGAAAATCAATTTTCAATCATATCTCTTATGTCCAGCTTAGAAAAATAAGATCTTTAACTTTGCTCTTCTCAAGCCTATTTAACTTTGTTCCTTTTTTTTTTTTTTTTTTTTGAGAGCTAGGTTCAATTCAGATGTTTATAGTGAACATCAATTCATCTACTCCCATTCTCTCAATATCATTGCTTTCTTCAATTATTGTAGCCTTTGATTGAAATCTCTCTAGTAGTGACCCGAAAAATTTCTCAACAATCTTGGTACCAAAATATTTTTCACCAAGTAAGAATGATGATTGCCATGTCACACAACTTAGCATGAAACTCAGTAATTGTTTCATCTTCTTGGGATGTTAGATTCTCAAATTGAGAAGTTAAAATGAGAAGCTTGGATCTTATGACATCAGAAGTACCTTTATTTCTGGTTTCCAAATTGTTTCATGCTTCTTTAGATGAAGTACCAACACACAGAAAATGACATTGATACCCTTTGAATTCTAGTTGACTGCATTCTATTATTTTGTAGTCCATTAAGCAAACAGTTTAATCTCCTAAGCTACAGCCACATTGACTCTCTTATTAGTGGCAGTTCATACTCTTCCATCAATAGCTAACTCTTATTCTGGCTTTTCGGTAAGGACAGTTGGATCCATCTAACATCGGAGGCCTAGAAGTTGAACTCCTCTGATTGAATCCATTCTTTGCATGCTTTAGAACTGATTCCCAAGAATCTCACAAATAATTTTAGTGCATTTCTCCAATACCAATTATTAACTCTAGCAAGTAAACAATAAAATAGACGATAACATAAAGATTTACGTGATTTTACCTAAGGCATGGATCCACATGATCAAAGCTAGTAAAAGATTCACTAAGGATAGATGATGGTTTAAAATTAACTAACTTATAATACACAAACTCCTCGTATTTGCTAATGAAAAAAACACATTCCAGTGGAACTCCATACTCTTTTAAATTTAAACTCTAGACTTTGATCAACTCTTAATTCTTTAAAATAATAAAAAAAAAAACTATTATTTCAAGTAAAATCAAATCACAAAACTCTCTTTCTCGTACATTGAAATTCCTTCAAACATAAACTAGAGATAATAAATGTTCCTCAAAAAAGTTTGCTCTAAGTGTTTCTCAATCATTGAACTTCTGTATCTTATTACTCCTTGAATAACTCTTTTTGCAAATTCAAAATGGTTTTTAAGATAAGAGATGCTTCTTTTGAGTTTTTGATCTATCTAAATAATTTTTAATGAAAAGATCATAGAACCTTGTCAAAGAATAATTGAATTTCAAAAACATGTTCAAAGATTAGGGAATTCAAAATTATTTGAATGTTATAATATTGACAAATACCAAAATGTCAATTGTCAAATGTTATGAATTTGGTGTGCACTAAGCCTTATTCTTTAAGATAAATAAGCCATGGATAATTTTATTTGGTGTCATTATCTAGTTTCAAAGGTTGTCAACAATGATTAAATGCCAACAACATTTACATCATGAAATATGTGATTCTAGCAAAACCTTAGTTTGAGAAAGTTGAAAGATTTTTTTTTAGATAGAATCCATCAACTTATTAAAAATATAATAATTATTTCCAATGCTTTTTCCTTTTTGTTATTAAAGAACAAAACAATTTTATTTGAAGAAAGAAGGAAAATCAAACACAAGAGAAGGGAAATTTCATCTGTATTTTTTTTCTATTGCTATCCATTAATTCTAAAGTTCAATTTTATAAATGTTTTATTTTCAAACAAATGGGAAAAAAATACTTAAAAGTGAAAAAATTGATAAAAAAATATGTATCCTTCTTAATCTCTCTCTCTCTCTCTCTCTCTATATATATATATATATATATATATAGGGTCAGGCTATTGGAACTTAATTTTTTGACTTAATTTTTCACACCAGCTATCTACCCTTCATCTATACTTAATCCTATGGTTAATAAAATCTTATAAATAATAACAATAAACACTACTTGTACACAATTATTTCAATTCAAATATCTTTAACGTCAAATCTATCTTATTAACGTTAAACCCAATCTTTTAGAACATTAAACTTAAAATAAATAATTACTTGATCTTCTTCATCACAGCTCCTCTACCATGGCCGTCAGACTCTTCCTTCCTCCATATACTTCTCTCTTAAAATCTGTAAAATAATATTCCTAA
This sequence comes from Bursera palmeri, assembly GCA_026225775.1. Taxonomy (NCBI): domain Eukaryota; kingdom Viridiplantae; phylum Streptophyta; class Magnoliopsida; order Sapindales; family Burseraceae; genus Bursera; species Bursera palmeri. The sequence continues at coordinate 1,778 of JANKKB010027794.1, read as the reverse complement.
AATTCTCTCAAACAACCTTCAAAAAATCATTCGTGTTCAGGTATTTATTTTCTTATTCACAATTTTTTTTTGGCCTAAAATACACCATCACTATGGCCAGGGCCAATGCTTGCATTTCTTTATTCCTTCAACTCTTTCTTTAGCGTTCTTGTTACTGATAAAATGAAAATTTGAGTTCTTGAGCGGGCTTTGTATGCAAGTTGGGAGCCTAGGCACTCGAGACATTGTTACAGATTTCCGCAACAGTATGTGAAATTGGGAGCTATTCTTCGGCTATTCTTCGGCAATTTGGATATCCTGATGTTGCTTTACATGGATGTTTGCAAACTGAAAAAGACACACTTTCAAACAATAATTTTAGGCCAAAAAAGAATTATGAATCAGAAAATAAATAGCTGAACACGAACGAAATTTTGAAGGCTGTTTGAGAGAATTTTAGGGATATTGATTTGCAGATTTTAAGAGAGAAGTATAAGGAGGAAGGAAGAGTCTGACGGCCATGGTAGAGGAGTAGCGACGAAGAAGATGAAGTAATTTTTTATTTTAGATTTAACGTTTGAAGATGTTGGGTTTAAAGTTAAAGATATTTTAATTGAAATAATTGTGTACAAACGGTGTTTTTTGTTATTATCTGTAAGATTTTATTAACCATAGAATTAAGTATAGATAAAGGTCTTTAAGAATCTTTGCTTCGAAAAAGAATTATTGTGAGAACAAACATGAGATGTACATATGAAGGATAATGGTAGAAGGTTATTTATAAAATCTAAAGGAATGTCATAAAAAATTTATACGTACATATATTTTTTTATTTTTTTTTATATGAGGAATAATAAGAAATGAAGTACCTTCCATTTAAAGGTGAGGTGTTTTTCTTAGGTTGGGGCTATGTAGACCTCTAAAAATATTAACATCCAATTTCTTGAAAAAAAAAATCTCTTATTTAAATTTTAAATTTTAAAATCTAATTTATACATCTGTTTCATGCTATTATACCCTTAAAGAAATAGATAAATATTACTATTTTATTTAAAAAATTCATAAAATTTGTTAAAACATCAATCCATGAATAATTTTTTTTTCTCTTCATCAAAATTGAGAAAAGTAGTTCCAATTAAATCTTGTAGCATTACTTAATTTTTATTCCAGTAAGATCAAGATCAAATTTTATAATTTTTTTGTCTCTCTAACTAAATCTTACTCAATTTTCTCTTTAGAACCTAGTTCTTCTTTCCGAATTTAAATCAATTTTCTCTTTGAAACTATATCAAGAGCAATTGGAGAAGTTAAAAATAAATAAATCAAATCAAATCAAATGAAATCGTGGCAATTAGGATCTCAGGACACGGTAAAACCTGATGCAAGGAATAATAGACTTAGGGGGTGGGTGTATTCAATTACGACTTTTAAATACTGTATAAAAGTCATGAGGTATTCAATATAGACTTTTAAAGACCTTTAAAAAGTCTGTAAAAGTCTTTAAGTATTCGATATAGACTTTTAGGGGGTGTATTCAATTAAAACTTTTAAAAACTTTTTATAAGTGAATAACTTTTACAGGCTCTATAGATTTCTAATGACTTTTATAGACTTTTCATAATTATGAAAGACTTTCATAGACTTTCATTTTAATGACTTTCATAGACATTTGTAAACTTTTATTAAGAAATTAATAAACATTTATAGACGTTTATAGACATTAATAGATTTTTTTAGCAAGAGATTTAAAAAGCTTTCACAGACTTTAAATAATATAATATACATTTTATAAGTAAATA
>JANKKB010027793.1:0-11923 GCA_026225775.1 Bursera palmeri | reverse complement strand
TAGAGAGAACAAATTCAAATAATAATCGATATTTAAGATTTTTAAAATTTGATTTTAGCTATAGTGATTTTGAAATAACAATTCAGCGCTAATAAATTATATAATTATATATATATATATATAAAAGATACAGAGGAAATGTAAATTTTATGATATAATATATTTAAAGAAAAATAAGATAAGATATTTTAATTAAAAAAGAAAGAGAAAAGAAAAGCTAAACTAAGCTGTACCGTGAAGGTTAGGCCGTATAATAGAGGAGAATGCCGTAACGAAGAGAAAGAAGGACAGAAAGAGGAGTTTGGTATTGGTTGATTGATGAGGACCAGACCCAGTCAGTCATTCTCTTCTCTTTCTTTTTTCTTTTATAATTTTTAATTTAATTTATATATAAAAAAAGGCTGATATGATTCTCTTCTCAAAAAGCTAATAAAGCTGAAACAATAAAGCTGGTACTCTCCCCTCCTTTCTCTCTCCTGATTTCACTCTTCTTTTGCCATTTCTCTTATAAAAGAAAAAAAACTCTCTCTCTCTCTCTCTCACACTCTCCATTTTTTTTTAACAACACTCTCTATTCGTTTCTTCTCTAGATCTCAATGTTTTTCTCTTTCTATGCTCGGATCCTGTTGCTTCTGTTTAACAATTTCCGGTTAGCTCTTTTTTTTTTTTTGGGTTTTGGGTTTCTCTTTTCATTTCTTTGGATCTGTGCACGCTTTTTTTTCTTTCTGGTTTAAATTTCTGAGCTTTCGTTTTTCTCTGGATTTCGCAAAATTAGGGTTTGTATTTTCATTGTTGATTTCAGTTCCTGAAGCTGAGATTTGTTATCTAATATAATATTGGGTGAAAATTGATTACTGATTTTGTCGTTTTCAGGTGCTCCATTTTGACTTTTGTCTCAGCTCTTAACTCATTCAGGCGCTATAACTGAGTTAAGCGGCCGAGTCTTCTTGGATTTTAATCTATTCTGTCTGATTCAGGTATATTTCTCCGTTTCTGGCTTCAACGTGTTTTAGATGGAGAATAATTGGGCTAAAAAGTTTCCCCCTTTTTTTTTTAATTTTTCTTTAAATCTTCGTGAGATATTATATCCTGTCGTGCTATTTTAGTTGAGTAGCTCCCTTTGGGTTTTCTGCTGCTTAATATCTAGTTTGTTATGTGCTTATTGTAATTAATGGGGATTTTTGCCCAAATAAAGGAATCTGAGTTTTGCTTTTTATGAAGTTTTAGGTTGGTGAAGTGAATGAATTTTGTGATATGGGTGTGTTCTAGTTTCGAATTATGATGGCCTTTTCGTGCTTTACTGCCTTACATATTTGGTAAAAGAATTTAATTCAACATGGGTACTTTTTTTCACTGTTTCTCTTTTTTTGGTTTTCAGATATCCTTGCTTTTGAGTGTTAAATTTTTGTTCAGTTTGCAGAACATAAGTCTGTGTACGAGTTATTTTTGTACTGTTTTACTTCTCTTCCTCCAAGTTATAAGTTACTTTTGTTTTCATTTATGGCTTTAATGCATTTTGTCTTGTTTGGGGGCTCAAGATTTAAGATTTGTGCCGAGTATTTGTATAAGGTAGTGCTATTTCTGCTTCACTTGTAGTTTGTCACACGCAACAAACATGAGGTGGTGAAACTAATCTTAGCAAGAGTGCATGTTAAAGGAAAATGATTTACTTTTCTTATGCTTATTTTTGTTTTAATTTTGTTTCTCGTCTATTTGCTTCAGGATTTCACCCTACTTTCTGGATGGTTCTTGGTTCTGGGTAGGGATTAGTGTAATATTAGGAAGAGATGAGTCACATAACCAATGAGAGCGATGATGGGGTGCTCTCCAAGGATCAGACTGGGTCGCCTTTAGTTGATGAAGGTGGAGGAAATTCTGTTCGAGGAGTTGTACTTAAGAAAGGACCATGGACATCTGCTGAAGATGCAATATTGATTGACTATGTTAAGAAGCATGGAGAGGGGAACTGGAATGCTGTTCAGAAGAATTCAGGGCTGTTCCGTTGTGGGAAAAGCTGCCGATTAAGATGGGCAAATCACTTAAGGCCAAACTTGAAGAAGGGGGCATTTACTCAAGAAGAAGAACAGCTGATTGTTGAGCTTCATGCAAAAATGGGAAACAAATGGGCTCGCATGGCTGCACATGTAAGTTTTTAGCCTCTTTTTTTTTTATTTTTTTTTATGCTGTGGCAAATAGATTTATTAAAATGAAATCTGGTTATGTTGAGTTCACTTCGGGTTCATGGTTATTTGGCAAGAAAAATTTGTCTTATTTCTTGTTTGCTCATTTTTTATTTGAGATTTGAAATGCCATATTATATTTGTTTGGGCCTGGTAAAGTTTAGCTCTTCATTTGTAGGGTGTAATTTGTTTGGTTGACGCTTTTTTTTTTTTTTAATAGAAGAAAATATATTTGTTTTTAAATTATCTTTGGTATGGTGGAGAAACCAAATGTTTTTNTTGGTTGACGCTTTTTTTTTTTTTTTTAATAGAAGAAAATATATTTGTTTTTAAATTATCTTTGGTATGGTGGAGAAACCAAATGTTTTTGCAAGAAAGGTTAACGAACTGAAACAAATAAATTTCTGGGGAAAGAGTTATGCCATAATTGAGGTCTGATTGTGATGCTCACATAGGAATTACTAACATAAATTGTGCTGTTGCAATTTAGTGTGGAAATGGGGAGTTCGTAACTTTGGGAAATGTTTTATTATTTATACACTACACTGAGAGATTTTATTATTTGTGTTGGATGAAGAATATGAAATGATATTGGTGATATTTTGCATCAATACAGTTAACGTAAATTTTGTTGATGTTTCTTACGTACAGAGAAGACTGTCTTTTGGTACTTGAACAATTTTGAAAAATAATATATGGCTTCTCTTAGTAATTTTTCAACACTCATCATGACTTAATTTGTAATTTTTGCTTTGTCTCTGACCACACATATTGACTTTTTTTTTTTAAATATTTTTTTTGTGCTATTATTAATAACCTAAATTATTAATACCTTGATTCCTCTTTTTTCCTTCAAATATAGGTGTCTTTCTCATCCTCATGTGAGTTAATGTATGCTTATTTTTTTTTTCCAGTTGCCTGGTCGTACGGATAATGAGATAAAGAATTATTGGAATACTCGAATTAAGAGACGCCAACGTGCTGGCTTACCTCTTTATCCTCCTGAAGTCTCTCTCCAAGCATTGCAGGAGAGTCAAAGCCAGAATATTGGTGGAATTAATGGTAGGGATAAAGGGCAACATGATCTATTGCAGGCCAATGGCTATGAGATACCTGATGTCGTGTTTGACAGTTTGAAGGCGAATCAGGGGGTCTTACCTTATGTCCCTGAAATTCCTGATATTACTGCAAGCAACATGGTGATGAAAGGTCTGGGTTCTTCATATTGTAGCTTTATGCCACCCACAATTCATCGCCAAAAGCGTCTTCGAGAATCAATGGCATTATTCTCTGGTTACGGTGGGAGAGTAAAAAATGAGTTTTCCTCGTTTGATCAGTTCCAGAATGATACTCCTGATAAGATTGCTCGGTCCTTTGGTTTGCCTTTTCCACTAGATCCTGATCCTACAACCAGGACCCCTGAGTCTTTTGGGGTAATACAGGGTAGCCACACCCTTTCAAATGGCAATTTCTCTGCTTCTAAGCCCACTTCGGGGGCTGTGAAGTTGGAGCTCCCTTCACTCCAATATCCAGAAACTGACTTAGGTAGCTGGGCAGCGTCGTCTTCCCCACAACCTTTACTTGAGACAGTTGACTCTTTTATCCAGTCTCCGCCAACTGGGACAGTTGAGTCAGATTGCCCTTCACCACGTAACAGTGGCCTGCTAGATGCTCTACTCCAAGAGGCAAAAACTTTGGGCATTGCAAAGAATCATTCCTCTGAGAAGAGTTCAAACTCATCTTCTGTTACTCCTGCTGATATAGCTGATAGTTGCACCCTGAATATTTGTGAAACAGAATGGGAGGACTATGGTGATCCCCTATCTCCATTGGGCCATTCTGCAACTTCGCTCTTCAGTGAGTGCACTCCTCTTAGTGCCAGTGGAAGTTCCTTGGATGAACAAGCCCCTATTGAAACATCTGCTGGTAAGCATCACACATTTTGACATAATGATGAAAATTATCCCAAATTTAAATCTCTGAAATCATCCAGGAATTTTTTTCATTTCATCCCTTTCATGAAGCAGTCTAAACCCTATTATGGTGGTTAAATTTAATCTCATCATTTGTTAGGATCTTGTATGTTATGAGGTGTTACTATTACCTGCAACATTCTTGTTCCATTGCAAATAACTTGTGCAATAAAATGCTTTTCTCTGTTTCTGCTCATGTTTTTCTTTTCTATTTTTTTGAAAGAATATCCGTATGTTTGGTTTTTGTTTTTCCCATTCAATCAAGCATGTTTTGTACAAACTCTTGCTCCCTAAAAATATCCATTGTTTCTATTTGTTATTTGTTCTTGTGGAGTGAAGAAGAGGTGTATTAGTGAGTGTCCATCAGCATCTAATTTTGCATATTGTAAAAACTTGACTGATCCTCCCAACTTGCAGAACTGGTTTGATCTATTGTTTCTCATCATACATTTGATCTGCAGGGTGCAAGGTCAAATCAGAACCAGTTGAACAGGCATGGACTCCAGATAGAGGAAAAGAAACCAATAATCTGTATGATGTTAGTCAGTCTGATGCTTTTCTTGGTTCAGATTGGCTTGAGCAGGGTTCTACTTATGTGAAGAATCCAAACGTCATGACTGATGCCATAGCAACCCTTCTTGGAGATGATTTGGGCAGTGAATATAAGCAGATGGCGGGAGGAACTTCTACATCAAGTCAAGGTTGGGGGTTTGGTTCTTGTGCGTGGAATAACATGCCTGCTGTCTGTCAAATGTCTGAACTGCCTTGAAGTCTGCTGTTTTCAAATGTATGAACTGTTTGAAACTTTTGTTGCTCCATTAATGTTGATGATTAGTTTGATATTGCTAGTCAGGTCTTGGTGCCTGCTGGACTACAAAAGATTATTTGGGGTTGAGACTTGTGGTATGATTTGTAGGAGTCATGGTTATTTTGTTTGTGGATTTTGATTTCTTGCAATCTGGACCATTGTGATGCCTGTTTGCGAATTTGGAACTGAGTAGGTGTATAAATGCATTCAGGCTTTTGTTATAATTGTTAAATAATCATGCACTTGGAAGATCACATGTGGTTGTTGATTATGTGTGCTGGATTTAACTTTTTCTTGTTGATTCTCTTGATTGTGCGTGCAGTTCTGGTCAGGGTAACTTATTAATGTGAGTTTTGTGGGAAGAGAATTTTTATTAGATCTAAAATTGTTTGATAGCCTTAACTTTTAAAAAGTGGATAGACTTATCTGTGGATTGGTTTTCGATTTTAGTTGTGTTAGCTATTTTAAAATGTATTTGGCATGTTTGTTTGGTACATGGAAGATTCGTTTGGATATTAGATATCCGGTCAAATCAAATCCCGACTGGTCCGGGCCAAGAAATGGACCTGTCAACCCCAAATTCTGACTTTTGTTTTGTTACATAATATGTTGAAATACATGTTATAAAAGACTGAATAATTGAATATTATTAACTTTACAGCACATTTTTATGAATTAGCCTAATTAGTGTGCATAAACTCTATAACATATTAATTTAACTGTTTATTCCCTATACCTTTAATGTTAAGAAATATGAACTGTTACTGGCTTACTGCTTTCCCCCTTTGCTTTTTTGAGATGTGAAAATTTCTCTACTCTGAAGTAATGCTATGTAGTTGCAACCTAAAAGTATGATTCATCCCACAAAAGGAATACAAGGAAAGAGCAAATCAACGCACGATAAAAAAAGACAAAAGTATCATAAAATTTTTCAAACCTAAATAAATTCACGTGTGAAGAACTTCTCCTAAACGCAAAGCAACCTATTAAATGGAAACGTTTCGCTTATTAAAACAAACTCCACTTCCTTTTCCTGAATTTTGTGTAACAGGGATTGTCGAAAGCTGTTCACAAACACATGAAATTTGCAAGATGCTACTCCAGTTCAAACAGGATAAACATTATTATAAGGGAGCGACTTTGACTCTTGAGGATATTCTGAATTTCTGATTCCGGGGCGTAATTTCAACATAAGTTGAAGTCCAACACAAGTAGTTTCCAGACAAAAACGAGAGAATGTTATAATTACAGCAGGATATTAATCAACTATCACAAAAGTTGATGCATATCCGGGGCATGCACATCACACCTAAATGACCAATTGACCACCTTACTTTTTAATCATGCCACGTCCGGTAACTTCTTGCTGCTGCCGCATGTACTTGCAGCGAGGGCGAGAGCGGAAGCCTTGGACGTGCTTGCATTGGCGGTGATGGGGGGAGTCGTCCTGCAACCATCTGACTCGAGCTGCTCATTGACGAGGTTCCATCACTAGGGCTTTCGCTTTCTTCGCCAAGTTCTGATGCTGATACAGACGAGCCTCTATGGCTACTCATAGAATCCGATGATGCTGGCGAGAACCCTCTGCTATCGCAAGTTCCAATACCTTCCATTATGTATTTCAATGCATCAACCACCTGCAATATTCATGATAACCATCAATGCTGTAGAACACATTTCATACATAACCGTGTCAGCCATATATAGTTTTCAACTTGGATGCTGCAAGACTTACTGTATCCATAGTTAATCTCTTTTGAGGATCCTTGCTTAGACATTTTTCTGCTACTCGGATAATCCAAAACAGTTGATGAACATCATGGTCTTCCAATATTCTGGGGTCGATTAAATCAGGGTATTTCCTTTCTTTTAATAGCGGTCTTGCCTGTAAGGAAGTAATAGAAATAAGCATATATATATATATTAGAGCTAAACAATGTTTTACTGGACATGACATGTATGTAAACTTAGAATTTCCCATCATCATTCAAGTTATATGCAGCGTTTGACGCTGAGGCTCTTACCCAGCCGACGAGACTCTTCTCTCCAAGTTTTTTATCCGTAGTCTTGAGTCCAGTGATTAGCTGTAACAGAACCACCCCAAAGGAATACACATCTGTCTTGGTTGACACTTTGCCAAATTCAGCGTATTCTGGTGCCAAGTATCCCAGAGTTCCAACAACTGACGTCTCTGAAAAGTTATCCGAGTTTCCGCAATGGGTTCTTGCAAGACCAAAATCTCCTAGCTGATCACACACCAAAAATGTCAGATTTGATTGAAAAAAATAAAAATGATACACCTGATATCATTGGAATTGAATACATATTAAATTGTTACCAGTGCTTCGTAATCATGGGTAACAAGGATGTTGTTTGGTCTCATATCTCTGTGGATGATGTTGTTTCGATGTAGATATTGCAATCCTTTTGCTGCTCCCATTGCTATTCTCATCCTGTGCTCCCAACTGAGAGGTATGCGAGCGTGCTCTGTGTCGTTTACAAGAAACCCATATGAAGAAAATTTTTCTTTGAAAAATTAATTCCTAAAACATATTTCTAGGAAATACAATTGTTTTAAGGTTCTGAGCTTGAGTCTTCTTACGTGAGAGATGTTTATCCAGTGAACCAAAACAGACGTATTCATAAACAAGTAGCCTTTGGTTTCCTTCTGCACAAGACCCCAACAGCACTACCAAATTCTCATGTCTGGCTTTGCTCAGCACTCGAACTTCAGACTTGAACTCCTTCTCTCCTTGAAGGCTGGCATTTTTATGTTGCTTCACGGCAACCAACTTCCCATCCTTCAGCTGTCCTTTGAAGACTGAACCAAATCCACCTTCTGATATGTAGTTCTTTTCGGAAAATCCGTCTGTCGCAGCATGGAGCTCAGCATAAGTGAAGTCTTTTTTGCATCCCATCTTTGGTCGTGTATTTTCGCAAACTGAGCATTTGGAGTTTTTGAAAACCTGCTCGTTCTCTGGACTAGTCTCCGTCCAACTTTCATTGTTACTTTGCTGATTTTGATTTTCATCTGGGTCTATTGTATTAGATGTTTCTTCATTACCCTTCTTTTGACTCTCAGAAAATTGCTCACTTTGTTCTCTTTCGATTTTTCCAGCATACCCTTCTTCTTGAAAAAGTGAGGGGGAGTGCTTTGCCTTCTCCATGGTACTCGTCGTGAGTTGCCCGCTTGATGAAGATTTAGGAAATGATGAAGATTTCCTATTGTTATGCCAAGGAGGTTCTCCACCACCCTCACCTTCTTGCTCTTCGTTGGCATTCCGAGGATTTTGTTGTGATTCTGAAAAAAAAAAAAAAAAAAAATCAAGACCATATGTCTGAANTTTTTCTGAAAAAAAAAAAAAAAAAAAAATCAAGACCATATGTCTGAATTAGATTTCTTGTACCATGTGGAAACACACATTTTAAAGGTGAGAATACGTGTGTTTTGAGCATTGAGTCATACAATTCATTGAAGAAAGAAAATGATCAAGCCATAGATTTGCTTCAATAGTACACTAAATTAAATTGGTTCGACAAGTTCTGGTACATTCAAGTCTCAGATTTTTACTCCTTAACAGCTTCTCTCTAAGTGTAAAGGAAACCTAGATAAAGAACTAGACCAAGTAAACCAAAAAAGTATATAGATGCATATATATCAGGGGATTCGAAACTCAAGATTTCTACTCTAATACTAGACAAAATATTAGTTATTAAGTAAGCTCTCTTGCAGAGAAGTTATGTACTTTTCAAAGGCGAATTGAATAACATGTTCTGAGAAGTAGTAACTTACTTTTACGTGCTCTCTTTGGACTTCCTGGAATCATTTCATCATATGTTACAACTACTTGGTGATCATTATAGTTACTACTAGATTTCTCCTCCTGCAATTTGGTGTTTGGTTTTGCTTTTATTCCCCTCAACTGTTCCACAGAGTTATCACGTTTCATTCTTGATATTTTACATGATAACTTCTCCAAGAAATATCTCCTGTCTTTCTTTATGTTCCTGTGCCAAAAATACAAAATTAACAAAACCGCTCAAGATTATATTTTAATGATTTCTTCCTCTGTTCTTCAAGTATAAAGTGCTCTTTCTTTCTTTCTTTCTTTTTTCTTTTTGAAAGAAAATTGAACCTAGTATCAAGTGTTATTGAAGATCAGGCCAGGAGGTTGATGAGGTCGATGAAACTGATAGTAGTAATTGAACGTATACATAGGATTATGATGAGCAAAATTGGCATTTCGACTGACCTGTCTAGTATGACCAATGTTGCTTTAAAATTTTTGACAGATTTTACAGCAACCTCCTTCAGAGCAGGTCCTGGACGTACCTCTATATAAAACTCAATCTGATGAATATCAGCCACAAAAAGTCATTACATTAGCCTATGTCGATCAAAATCAATTTATATAAGACTCTATAATATACTTCTTGTGACATATAAGATGGTATAAGTTTATACTTGTCATAGGAAACTGTTCAAAATCAATCATTCCCTCTTCTTGGTTCGATTCCTTGATAGAATTTGGTTTGATTAGGACTAAGTTCAATTTTGTTGAATATTGTCATATTTCATGCGCATATATAAACTGAACGCAAAATAGATTTAAAGCAAGAACATAAAATAAGAGAAGTGCATGCATATACAGGATAGATAAATAGTTGGCTCAAGCATGATCAGTTTGGTCGTGTGTGTTATATTTATCAAACCTCTGCCGTTTCGCATTTCTCGGCAATCTTCTTAATCTCCTCGTTTCTACGGTATTCTTCCATCTTCCTGGAAATTTCTTCATCAATGATCTTCTTGTTTGTTCCCGTTATCCAACTTGATTTCAATCTGCTCGTGTATCCCACTGGGAAGGTGGAGAAGGAGAAGAAGGAATAGGGGTCGGGATGAAGTAAAAGAAGTTAGAAAAAAAAGAATTATCCAGACACATCACAGACATCTTTTTCAACTTCATGTATACTTATAATACTCTTACCATCATCGCTTGTTTTAACTATTATTATGTTCAAAGAAACAAAGCATGAATTCTTACAGAGTTTCCCAGCTCCAAAAGGTAACATACTTGGATTAACAACCTGGTCAAGAACTCCAAGGAATTTAATTGCATCTCCAGGCTTAAGTGATAAGCCTTGCCAGATTCCGGCAATGACACTTGAACTAACATCCTTCGATGCATCCAGGACTACCACCACCCTTTGAGCTTCCTCAGACATGATTTCTCTTTGGCTTTGAACTACTTCTACCATGAAGATATCTATATGCGAAGATTAAATGCAGTTTCGGAATGTTTTATATATATATATTTTTTGACTGTATAATGCTCACCTAATCATAAAAAAATGCTGACATGTTTTTCTTTAATTTACATTCATTTTATTTTTTCCTTTTTGCATGGCAGAATGAAATATTGAATATCAATGTAATAGTTATGCACAGTTTTGTTCTAATTAAAACTGAATATCTATCTAATGACCATGAATATTCTTATGCACAATTTGAGATGTTTCTAAGGACTTGCAAAGAAACAGCATAAGTGGCATGAGCGCATGCTCAAGCTACTTAATGCCAAATTTGCATCATCAGTAGTGGAAACTAGCTAAGATCTTTACTAGTTCGAAAACCAGAAAGCGCACAGAAAGTGAAAGGAAAAAGGCAATAACTCTCAAGAGAATCAGCTGCAGCAAGGATTTTGTTTTGTAGGAACAAATAGTGAAAGTACGTTGAGAAAATGGTGAGCTTAGGGTGGAGGTGAATCCAAGCATCTATCGACCTAGTTCAAGCGCATATTCGGATATCCCAGAAATGGACCAGGCCATTAGTTTCTATATGGTGTTGGAGGAAGAAGATTTAATTAACAACATTTGACAGATACAATCTATGCTTCATTAATTATATTTTATTAGGGTATTAATTGGCTTTGGCCTCAAGAAGGGAGACCAATGAATGGCTGTTGATGATACCCACCAGGCTGTATACCAAGAAGCCAATTCTTCTAGATAAGAGATTTTAATTTGTTAATTGATTGCCGTCTTCAAGTATTTATGTCGAAACACTACTCAAAATTGATCGTGACCATGTCAATACAACAACTTGTCCATTGTTCTATTAATAAAGAACTTAAACTTGTTCTTACCAGGTGTTTTATTCAACAAAGGCCGATAATGCATACGCAGCAAAAATTATTGTGTAAAATATAGTCTTATTTTAACATGATTGTTCATATGACAAATCTCAAGACGATTCCGAGCAGACATTGACTTCCTCCTTTCTGTACATTAATATATTTGTAACTTCTAGAATTGTGTTTAGTTGCTTGAGACAAGAAGCATCGCTAAAATAGGATGAGATATACGTTGTTAGAGCCTGAAAGGGTTAAGTGCGAATGAAAGTTATATGTTTAATCTTTTTTTTTTTTTTTAAATAAACGTAGGTCTCTCTTATTTGCACCTCCACCAATCTTACAAGATCTAATCTCATACGACATGTCCTTAGAAATATATGTTTAAACCTCATTTGTCTAGTTGATTAAAGTGTCAACTATACTTTTCGTCTGAAATTAGGTTAAAATATGAGGATGATATTTGATATTGTCCCTTAAGAATGGTAACAGAAAAGGGATATAATAGTTTTTTTCTCTCCTAAATTACTGTATTAGTTAATCGAAGTTAACGGAAAAGGCTTGTTGATAATTTTAGGTCAACCTCAGGGTTTTAATTGATTAAAGTTTCAAACATACTTTTAGTAGCTTGAAATTAAGTTAAAACACAAATGTAGTGTTTGATATTGCCCATGTTTAAATCCTCTATAGTGTTTAATTTAAAAAAAAAAAAAACTTTTGATTATATGACGTAATACATGATCATATGCTTTCACCTAACAAATTAATTTCAAAACTTATTTTCAAGCTTTCATCTAAGTTTTGTCTTCAAGCTTTGGATTCTCTAATTTGTCT
>JANKKB010027792.1:0-11921 GCA_026225775.1 Bursera palmeri | reverse complement strand
AATATTTCGGGTTTGATGAATGGAAAAGACGATTTGGATTTTAACAGCAACCTTGAGCACAATAGCCAATATTTGTGTTCCATCAAAATTCTGTGATCGTACTTTTGCTCTATGTTTCAGAGCTGAGATAGATGAAAAATATAAAAATAACTCCTTAGAGTGCTGTAAACTTTTAATGTATAAAATCAAAATAATTCTAAAAGTTTTTTTTTTTTTTTAATTTGTTAATATAAAACGAAATTTGATGTTTTTGGTGATATATTAATATGTTTTAGATTAAATAATTGAGTCATTTATTTATGAACACTGGTAAAAAGGAAAATATTGTTAGTGATATGATAAATATGATGATTTTGTTTTAATATTTATAAGTAATAGAGTTTTTAGAAATAAATTCCCAATTATTTTCGGGGAATCTCCCGAGTTCACTCAATTTGGGGATTTGGCCGGGGACAGAGATAACCATGCTGTCATCCCTAATCATTTCCTTAAATTTGATATCTTCCAAATTATGGTTAATATATAACTAGTAATGTTTATTTACTTACAAATTCAAAATTTTCAAACCCTTCATGTTTAGAGTAATTTCTTAATTTAGAGTAATTTTTATCCAACCCCTTAATGTTTGAGAATGTTTTCAAACCTCCATGTCATGTTTTGATATCCAAAATGACCCCTTATCTTCAATCAAAGCAGGTCAAAATTAATAACACAAGGTTATTTAGGAAATGCCAACAAAAAAAAATATGTCTCTGCCTGATTTCTCCTTCACTTTCGTTCTGTTTCTATCTCTTCCTTCTTTTTCCTCTCTATTTTCGTCTTCTGCTTCTCCCTCTTCTTTCATAACTCCTATCTTCCTATTCTTATTTTTCTTTTGGTTTCTCCCGTCTTCTGTTTTTCTCTACTTCTCTCGCTCTCAAATTAAAAAACCTAATTCAAATTCTTTAATCTCTTTTCCCAAATCAAGATTCTAAACCCTAACTCAAATGAAAATACCAAACTCTACAAATTACCATATCAAGCCGCCAATCCGAGCCCATATTCGACTACCCAAGCACAATCTTACAACTAGGCAACTATGCCTAGGCCACAACCAACCACCACATCTAGCCCGTGCCCAGCTTACTCTCGGTAGAACACCACCACCACGAGGCAACCAAATTCAATCTACTCGTGTTTCTGGCTATGCGAGGATAAAAATCTTTCTATTTTGGTCTTTTGGTTTTAAGAAGAGAGTGAAAAATCATCAATTGGGACTTGAGAACCACATCTAGCTATGCCCAGCTTACCGTAAACAAATACCGACAATTTTATCTTGCAATGGGTCTCTAGCCGTCTCGACTGTCTCTCAGATTGTGTTAAGATTTCTAATTCTCTTTTTCATATATAGTCAAATCACACCCTTAATTTGGGTTCCTTTTCAAAATTTGTTGCACTAAAATTAACCCAATAGACTTTGGATGAAACTACCTAATAATCATAATAGAAGTAAACTGTTTTTTATTTTACATATCTCCCCAAATTACAATGAACCTATGAAGCATGCCATTCTTCCTCAACTACTCACCATCAAGTTGCAAGATGATTCCTAAATATATCATTAGAAACCATATATAAAATCTCAACCCAGTATCTTGATCTAAACCTTAACACAAAAACTTAACATAAAACCACAAGAAAATCACTATTTCCAACTATTGAAATTGCTTCTTATGTGATTGTGGTTGGTGTTGGAAAGGTGGCGGCGGTGGCGTAGAGGACGAACATAAGTATAGTGAAGTTCTTCCAAAACGCGTTGCTAGAGTTACGATGTTAAAGACGTGAAATTTTACAAATAGGAGGAAACCTAGCCACCAAGAACGCTGTTATTCATCCAAAAAAAGAAGCAATTGATCAAAGCAAAATCTCCACATCCAATCCCAACAAAATCTTCACTGCCAATCGCACCAATAAATCAACACCCAATTAATAGGCCACGTAGGTCAATGAGGCAACTAACACCTCACCCCAAATTTCAAAGTGAAGTCTAGCGTGGCAGGCACCTTGAGGTGGCCATGTTCAAAGAGTCTTGCATGCATGGGAATGGTGAGTAAGTGGAGTTGGAGAAGAATTCTGCATGCATGGAATTAACATGGGAATGGGATCTTAAGTGGTTGAGAACTTCATGCTTCACATTGCTACATTATTTCCAATAGATAGCATTTATTTTTGTAAAACATGTTGTTTGGTTTGTGGGTATTGCGGTTATTTCGGCATTCCATGTTTATGGCCTTGCTATTTAAGCAGCCATGGATATATATTTTAAAAAGGAAAAGTTAAGTTCTTGCAATTGGGTTCATTCTCAACCAAAGAGAATTCTACTTCTTTCGCAATTGTAATTCAAGCTTTGATCTAGACCTATCAATTGGTATTAGAGCTACCTTACTATGGCAATCAACAAAGAAAGAATTGAGACTTTAGAAGCTGGACTTGGAGGACTTCAAGAGTGTATGCATCGAATGGAGCTGGTCGTTGTTGATAAGCTCCACTGCTTGGAGGAAACCATCACCAGATTGTTTGAGGTTATGCTTTCTAACAAGGAAGGGTCCAGCAACACACGAATGTCCGTGATGGCCATTCTCGCATTAACAAGGAGGAGAACAGAGAGGAGTCGGACCGATGTCGATAAAATTTTTCATCCAAAATGGCTAAACTTGTGTTTCCGAGATACTCTGGTGAAGACCCAATAGAATGGTTCAACCGAGTTGACCAATTCTGTGAGTATCAAGGTACTATGGAACCTTAGAATGTTGCCTTAGCCTTATTCCATCTCAAAGGAGACGCAAACCAGTGGTGGCAATGGTTGCATCGAGCTTACAAGGAGGAGGGAAAATTGGTGACATGGGCAGTCTTTGAGGACGAGCTGTGGGCTCGTTTTGGACCCACAAAATGTGAGGACTTTAATGAAGCATTATCACGGGTGAAGCAGGTGGGTTCTTTACGTGACTACCAGAAGGAGTTTGAGAGATTGGGGAATTGAGTACATGGTTAGACACAAAAAGCATTAGTAGGAACCTTTATGGGAGGTCTAAAGCCTGAAGTTGCAGAAGGCATCCGAATGTTCAAACCAAAATCACTAAAGGAAGCTATCACTCTTGCACATATGAGAGATGATCAACTTCTTCGGCAAGGAGGATTTAAGCAACCATCACTGGACACTAGTTCACCAATGGCTCATCCATCCATGATGAAGACTAATTCTTCCTCACCAGTGAAAAGGTTAACTTGGGATGAGATGTAGAGGAGACGCATACAAGGTCTCTGCTTCAATTGTAATGACAGGTTCACATCTGGGCATAAATGCCAAGGGCCTCAATTGTTGCTGTTAGAGAGTCATATCAACACTAACAATATTATCTATGAAGAGATTACAGAGGACAAACGGAGGGAAGACAGCGTAACTCAGCAATATCCAGGGAGACCTCCGGAAGCAGCATCCAAGTGTGGACCTTGGGGACAAGAGTCCACTTGAGGGGGAGGAATTGATAGGCCACGTAGGTCAATGAGGCAACTAACACCTCACCCCAAATATCAAAGTGGAGTCTAGTGTGGCAGGCACCTTGACGTGGCCAGGTTCAAAGAGTCTTGCATGCATGGGAGTGGTGAGTAAGTGGAGTTAGAGAAGAATTCTGCATGCATGGAATTAACATGGGACAATGGGATCTTAAGTGGTTGAGAGCTTCATGCTTCACGTTGCCACATTATTTCCAATAGATAGCCTTTATTTTCGTAAAACATGTTGTTTGGTTTGTGGGTATTATAGTTATTTTGGCATTCTTTGTTTATGGCCTTGCTATTTAAGCAACCATGGATATATATTTTAAAAAGGAAAAGTTAAGTTCTTGCAATTGGGTTCATTCTCACCCAAAGAGAATTCTATTTCTTTCGCAATTGTAATCTAAGCTTTGATTTGGACCTATCACCAACACAACCTACTAAATAGCTAAAGGCACAAATCAAAACCCAAATCAAACCTCATACCTGCATAAATTACACTCAAACTATTCTTTTAACCCCTTTAGTGCGATATAACAATAATTTCTTCTAAAAAAAATTGAAGCATATTCGTTTTTTTAGAGTTTGCCATATTTGACTAGGTTTGTGGTAGAAGGACTGATCTTGGTGGCTAAAGAAGGGATGCCTAATTGAGAGAGAATTGAGAAGAGGAGTCACCATGTAGGCCTTCCATGTAGAGAAAACACTGATGCAATATGGTTTTGTTAGTGTATATGTGCCCTAGAGGCAATCATATTGTACATATTGGATTACATATTTGTTTTATATGATAAAAGTTTTTATGATAATTTTGTGTTGATATAGATGGAGACATATATCAATACTTATAAAATATTATTGTTAAACTGTCCCTGATCGAAATACTATCAAGATAAGACATCCGCAGTACGGATAAACTGATGTTACACTTATGTTGGTTATGAGAGCATAATAGTATGATTCTCACATATTTAATTATTAGATACTTAAGTAAGTGCATAGGAGAATACTGTTACCTGTTTTAAACAGGAACAAATTCACTAGAATTGACTCACATGGAAAATCATTGGTAGTTTACCTAAGTGTCAATGTAAGGTCTATTTAGGGTAGGTGTATGTGGTCTTTTGACCTGAGACTTACATGGCTATCTTATATAGAGATCGACATGATTTGACAATTGTGCTGGTTATGAGAGCATAATAGCATGATTCTCACATATTTAATTATTAGATACTTAAGTAAGTGCATAGGAGAATACTGTTAGCTGTTTTGAACAAGAACAAATTCACTAGAATTGACTCACATGGAATCCCATTAGTAGTTTACCTAAGTGCCAATGTGAGGTCTATTCAGGGTAGGTGTATGTGGTCCTTTGACCTGATACTTACATGGCCATCTTATATAGAGATCGACATGCTTTGACACTTGTGTCTGGAATCTCTAGAGGTTTCACATACACTTGTGATAGGGTGCATTGTGAACCACTTAGAAATGGGTGTAATGTCAATATAAGATTTGTCACTTTGGGTAAAAAGAGATGATACCACATAGGATGCAACTATGATTGCTTAAAGGATAGCTAGCACGAGGGTGATTAGAATGGCTATAAGTCATTGCTTGATAGAGAATCGATCGTGAAATGAATTAGACATATATGTCGTTATTAGGGTAGACACATTCTAGCCTTAGGCGACATATGTGGCATTTGACATAAGATCGTATTATATGATACTATGCCTGAAAAAGGTTATAGAGTTCACAGATCATTTCGGAAAATTGCGTAGGCATAGTGCTGTGCTAGAAGTCGATTATATCTTATAAATTGGTATCGGCGTATGGCGTTTTGCACACAAAATTGGATAGTCTGATTTAATAGATTTACTGTCAACATATCCAAAAGCTTAATGGGTCGAACACCGAAAATGTTATGACAATAGATTCACATGAGAAAATAGTGAATAAGAAAATTAATCAATTATTGATTGTAAATTTTAAGAGAAAGTAGACTAATTTAGAATTAGCCAAGTTAGTAGACTTTGTAGGATTATTGGATAATTACGTAAAAGTTTAATTTGGCTTTTATACATATTGGACATGACCTTAATTTATTTATATTAGATATGAAATTACAGCTGGGCTTTGAAGATCAATGGACTAGTTTTATATAATTAGATTATTTAAACTAGTTTTGGGCCTTAACTTTAAATATTGGGTTGAATCCATTTTGCAAACACAATTAGGCTTTTAATAAGTCAATTGGGCTAAACCCATTATGCCTTAATTAATATAATGAAGGGCTTGAAAATTAGGTCATAAAATTGAAAGGGTTTATTTGATATTCTCCAAGCATTATAAAAGTTAAAAACATATGGGATAAGTCTAACCCATCTACCACTTTGTCTTCATTCTTGGAATGAAATGAAAAGTTTTTCTAAAAAAATTTTTCTCTCTCTTCTAAGCAAGAAAATTCGTCTATACTCTATCGTTTCTCTCTTTTTAAATTTTTAATCAAAAAATTGTATGAGTCTAGCAATTCAAGTGGCATCAATTGGAACTACGTGTTCTTAGCCAGTAAAGGAGTTGTTTGAAGGAAGAAAGAAAATCAATTTTCATCAAGTTTGGCTTTGGCAGCATCATCTCTCAATAGCTGGAATTATATGAGTATTTCAACTCTAATTCATGTGCAAATTAATCCTAATTGTTGATCTTGGGTAAATTTAACAAGTTTCATAATGTAGGATGGCTCTTACCAAAACTTTTTCACTTATTTATCATGATTAAAGCGACTTTCTACTTTTGCTCACTGATGGTTGTGCCTTTTCTCTTTCTACATCCCTGAGACCAGGACTATTCTGATCGAAGCTATAGGTATCTTAATTTTTTTTAAGGCAAGCTTATTCACCATTAAGTCTATATAATCTGTTACTCATAGCCATTTACTCTGTTCTCCTGTGTAGATGTAGATATATAGGCACCTTTTTCATTCTGTTTATTCTATCTATCACCGTAACCTAGTGATCTCACTTCCAAGAAGATGTAGAGCTAAGAGTCAAGATGCAGGTTCATCTAACAAGTTGGATTTTCAAAGATTCAGGCACTTATGTTTACTACATGAACAAGCTCGGTAGTACCTTTAAGTTTTTCCATTGGAGGACAAAGGATAGAAGAATTCCCAATGGTCTCAAACTGGCTTATATGACTACCTTCATATAACTTGAGTAGACGATAGCTAGAAGTCCCTTTTGGTTAATATAGTCGCTCGATTGCTTATTGACTATGAACCAGAATTATTTTCTTTCTTATTTAAAACTTAAGATTTGTGTTTGTCGCTGGTTCGATCTCTGGATGTATATTGGTGGCTCCCTTTCCATTACTAAGGCAGTTAATCCCAAGAACGAAATATTTGATTCTTAGACAAGATAAGGGATCTAGTAGCTGCTTAATCTATGTTAGTTAAACTTATCTTCAAGAAAAGTCTATCGGTCATATTCCATGTCTTAATGAATTTGATCCAATTCAATAAGCCTGTAAGCGTTGATATAATATAATTAGAATATCCTATAAAGAGGTGGAATCTTATGTATAGTCTCTCTTCATTTATTACAAAATTTGATGCTTACTCTTTATTAATTAAAGGGGTGGCCACTCCACTTGAGTCAACCCGGCCCATGTAGGGAAGAGATAGAACTCTAATAAATCTTTATACTAAGGGTTGCTGATGCGTGGCAAAGTCCCATATCGTCGGGGGAAAGAGCCTTTAGATGGCTTATAAGAGCTAGGCACCCTCACTTGTCAAGTTTACTTTTCAAGTTGAGTTCTACCTAACCCTGAAAGGCATAAGAGCTCAGGGCTCCTGACACTTTATCCATGTGGGTGCCTACAGGGCCTTGTGGTGGTGACCCATTCTTGCGAGAGTGGGGCCCTTTGCGAGGACTCAAAGCCTGGAGAGAGGGAGTATGATGCAAGGCAAAGTGCCACATCGCCTTGGGAAAGAGCCTTCAGATGGCTTATAAGGGCTAGGCACCCTTACTTATCAAGTTAGCTTTTCAAGTTGAGTTCTACCTAACCCTAAAACGCATCATGTTTTTATAAAGATATAGAAAAGACTTTCTATCAAAACAAGATTGAAGTATGTTTCAAGATCTACATTTGTGAAAAAACAGAACTCACACATTACCACTAGCGCCATACCGCCTCCTCATCATCATGCAGTACTTTTATAAAGTAAAGGTGAATATTTAATATACAATTCAATGAAACTCCCCAAAGGAAATGATATCATGCAATAAAAGATTACTATCAATTAAGTTGGTACAACCACTATATCTATTGTAGTACTACTTTCGATGTTCTTCTACTCCCTAGTGCCGCCATAAATCCCACCCCCCCCAGCCTGCCACCCCAACACACATACACGACATTTCCATGATGAACTAGAGATAACCAGCAAAACACATTCTGAATAGAATCAAACCAACCATTTTTAAGGAACCTCTAACTCTCTTATTTTAGGATAGTTCCCATCTTCAATTCCGAACGAGGTTTATTTTATTTATTAAATAAATAAAATAAGAAATATAGTCTCACTCAATATTCAAAGGTTCTTTCAATGATAAGAAGCTGATAAGTAATAGAGCAAGAGAGTGGGGAAATTGATAGGAGAGGCTTGCCCGAGATTGATGATAGGAAACGGGCCTATTGATGAAATTGCTAAGCGAGACTATTTTTTAAGCAGAAGAAGAAGGCTCATACTCACTTGAAAGGTTTAGTTGTCGGTATCTTCGTTTAGTTCTATAGGTCAATGAAATTCTTTAAGGAAGGATTTCCCAAGGCTTAGTGAAAGTTAATTTGAGAAGTCAATTTGAGAAAAAAGCAAAGTCAAATAGCAAACTCTAGTTGTAGGATCGAAGCTACAAAGTCAGCCTCGTGATCGTTAATGACCAATGACGAGAAGAGAAGGAAAGATAAAGAAATTCATGTGTGTTCAAAAGGACAAAGCCAGTGAATCAAAGGGCGCTTAGATCGTATTTCATTGACCAAGACTATCATAACTTGTTCTATTCTAAAGTTGATTCTAAGGACCTTACGATCAGATTTCCTTCCTAAATTGGCATCCAAATTCAAAAACTTTCGTAAACCACATATTTTTGGTATAGATCAGATTTCCTCTCTTATTAGTTGAGCATATTCTTAGTGGTTCACTTGTTGAAGATTGTGTGGCCTACAACAAGATCAAACGATTATAATTATAATCATATGGTAAAAAAACAAATTTCTACCTTAAGATTATCATTGCAAATTCTCTTGACCCTAAATCTTCTAGGATCATCATGAAATCTCAACAAATGGACACAGATGGGTGTGTTAGACATTAGATCTCTCCCATTCTTGATGAATCGAGACATGCAAGGTTAAAGGAGTGTTGATTCATGCCATTAAACAAGAGAAAATACAAAATTTTCCCTTGTGTTGCTCAAACTATAAGCAAAACATGGACGTTTCTTTTTGGTGAACAGAGGAGAGGTGACCATTTTATGCTCATGGAGAAAAGAATCTATATATCTATATAATCCTGAAGCAGGAGCCTGTATGATTGACATGTATGATGAAAAGTATGATTCTTTAGGCTTCAGATTTTTGACAAATATGATAATATTAAAATATGACTTGACATGTAGGATGGCAAATAGGCTTTACTTAAAAGTAATTTCAATATTTTTAATATGCGTTTAATATATATTCATGCTAGAGTTATTATTTATAATGAATATGTGAAAATGAATGATCAATAATAATTTATTTATATTGAATATGTCGAAATAAACGGATCAGTAATAATCACATATTAAACATATTGAATTATCAGTATTTATTGGTGATAAATAATAAAAAGTGTATTCATGTACAACTTTTTATGTTTTTTTTACGATTTTTAAGCTGATCAATATTTATTGTTCTTTATAGTATTTAAAAACAATAACATGATCTCTAATCATGAAAAAGATCATGCTATGGGTTCATTGTTAACAAGGATATGTTTTATTTTTTAAATAAGAGGGAAAAGTTGTTAGAAGAGACAGTCAGTTACGGGTTGTTATGTAAATGTAATTTGAAGGACAAAGGTTAGTTAGTTATTAGTTGTTAATTGAAGCCACTTGCTTTAGTTAGTTAGGATTGATTGTAGTATAAAAATGAATACAATTTTTCACCCTTTTTGCTTTCTACATTTCTTTTACAATTTCTTGCTTCTTCACTCTTGAGAATTCTAACAGAAGAAACTGGGTGAGGAGAGAAATGGGAAAGGAAGGAAAGAAGAAAACATACATACAACCACAAAACTATCTTAGATGCAAGGAAAAAAAATCTTTGCAAAAAAAGATCAGAGAAAGATAAGAACTATTTTATTTTTTTGGGTATTTATTTGATATTATGTATATGTTAACTAAGAAATAATAGAAGTTGAATTTTGGGGGATTTGTGTTTGTTTTATATTTATCAAGATGTTTGTTGGAGAGATTTTTTTTGGGAGGAATCAAGAGTAAATATCCATTATTTATCTTAAAATAAACTTTTATTAGACAAAAAATCACAAATTTTACTAAGAGTAAAATCATGAATGCAAAGAGCCTGTAAATAGTAACTATTGACCCCTCTCTTCCTTATGCAAAGTCTATAGATGAATATGAGTGTAAATCAACTTGTGATCTTACAGTACGACAGAAAGTTGGCAGGGTACGAAATCTGTTCCATGTTGGGATGTGAAATGAGTCTACACCAAGGCATCAAATTGTCAAAGAGTTCGTGCCTGGGTTCGAAGTTGATCCATACTGGGGCACCAAAATTCCAAAGACCCCATGCCAAGGCATGCCTTGATTATCAGTTGGGGCACCAGTTTTCCAGAGAGATGGCGCTTGGGCACCAAGTGATTCTATGTCGAGACATCGTATCATGTTGGGGCGCACAGACTCAAGCGTTGGGGCACAGAAGCTACCTAATTCTTTACCTATAAAAGGTTATGTTCACTTTTTTAGAATAGAAAGAACCTTAGAGGAGCCCAGAAGGAGGGAGGAAAAGAAAATTATGAAGAAAATTTAGAACGGCCTTACGAAGTGACATTTGCGACGTCAACCCAAGTAACASGGAGTGAGCTTCTTCTCCCTAGTGAGGATACTTACTATTCACATGGAACCCAACAGAGAAGGATTTTCGAAGACACTCACCTTCACTTCAATCAGGTATGATGGCATACATAAGAGGCATCTGACCAGCGTCAACAACATGCTCAGAGTAAGCAATAGAAATATTCAATGAAAGGCCAGGGTTAGTATGATGAGTTATGGAACTATCCACTACGACATCCAGATGTATGGATCTTTGGGTTGATAATGAAGCCCCCATTTGAACTAACAAAAATGCTGTAAGTCAGAGGTAACAACGCCTTACCGTTAAAAAAGTCTTCCTACAAAAAATCACAAATTTTAAACATAAATTAACCAATACCAAATCATCCTCACAATAATATTGTTATTCACACAAATTATATACCTTACTCCCGACTTATTCCTCTAATTAAATTTAACTAAGAGTATTAAAAATTTATCTTTCACAGTTTTATTTTTTAAATATTAAATAATTCAGCTTAAGAATCCTTTTAAATCCAAAAAAGAAAAGACATTGGGATAAGTACTGGACAATCTCATGGTCTGGCCTACTTCTAGATCAAATAGTAACTATTGACCCTTCTCTTCTCGATGCAAAGTCTATAGACAAATGTGAGTAAATCAACTTGTGATCTCGCGATGCGGCATGGTATGGCTGAAAATTGGTAGGGCACAAAATCTGTTCCACGTTAGGGCATGAAATGGGTCAATGTTAGGGCACTAAATTGTCAGATAGTTCACACCAGGGTACGAAGTTGATCTACATTGGGGCATAAAAATTATAGAGATCCTATGCCAGCGCACGATTTGGTTCTCCGTCGGGGCACCAATTTTTCATAGAGATGGTACTGGTGCGCCAAGTGATTCCGAGTTGGGGTGCCATATCACATTGGGGTGCATAGAGTTAAGCGTTAGGGTGCAGATGATGCCTAATTGTTTACCTATAAAAGGACATGTTCACTTCTTTAGAAAAAAAGGGGGGTAGATGTGGTAGAGACGAGCTAGAGAAGAATAGAAAAAACCTTGAAGGAGCCCAGAAGGAGAGAGGAAAGAGAAATTATGAAGAATATTCAAAACGACCTCACGGAGTGACATTTACGACCTTAACCTAAGTAATATAGAGCGATCTTCATCGTCCTAATTGGGATATGATTAGCACTTAAAAGTGTACATTTATTATGAGCTTAAATAACATTTTTTATACTTTAAGTGCTATTAATTTGAATA
>JANKKB010027790.1:0-11909 GCA_026225775.1 Bursera palmeri | reverse complement strand
CTTTTAACCCATAACGACTATTTGTTACTTTTTGGACCCCAAAAGTATGTAGTAAGACTAAGAAGGTCAATTTAGTCAAGGCTCGAGTCTCAGACCAATCGACCCACCGTTTCCAAAATGGCTTCAGCCATCACCACCGCGATCTTCCTCTTCCTCCTCCTCACTACCACCGCCACCTCAGCCGCTCCGATAGCCGGCCTCGACACCTTCCTGACCCAGCAATCACGCCTCGACCCTCACTCCTCCAACGACTCTTTCCTCTCCCTTCCATCCTCCCTCAAATCCTCCCTCTCCACCACCCTCCCCGCCGTCTCTTCCCTCCTCTCCTCCCTCCTCTCCCTCTCCCTCCCCATCTCCCTCCACGTCCGCCTCGTGGGTCCCACCTCCACCTTCCCTTCCTCTGCCCCTTCCCTCCTCCAGTCCTACCTATCCGCCGCCCACTCCTCCTCCCGCTTCCAGGTCATCTCCTCCGATAACTCCGCCCATTTCCTCTCCCTCTCTCATTCCCCGCACTTCGACATCTCCGTTTTGCCATCGCTTTCCTCTCAGATGTCTCAGACGCTCGAATCGCTTATCTCCTCCGTCCCTTCCTCTCTCCGTTCGCCGCTTCTCTCCATCCCTTACGGCTCCATTGACGAGATAATCAAACAAGACTTCGAGAAGGAGAAACCTACGAACGGGATCTTCATTTACTTGCTTTCGTTGGGCTCGAAAGGCAAAAACTACGCGTATAGCTACACTCACGGTGATTCTTCACCTGGGTTTACGAAGTGTTTGGGGAGCATTTGGACGGGAAAAGAGCGGTACGTTTGGATTGATCTCGGTGCAGGCCCCGTGGATTACGGCCCGGCTTTATCGGGAGATGGGGTTCTGCCCAGAGGCGAGTTTCACCCTTTTGCGGCATTTCACGGTCGACCCAAGTCGCAAAAGGCATTGCTTGCGGATCTAGCTTCGCTTGTTTGGAGTGCTTATCAGGTACGCCAAGTGTTTGAGTATTTGTTTAGTTTGTTGAAATGTATTGTTTTGAAGTTTTTACGAATGTATTTAGTTGTTGTTTTCTTGGTTGTTTTTAGGTGCTTGTTGTGCCATCTTTGAGAATTCCTGTGCATTTTGAGAACTCGTTGATTGTTCAGTTTATTCATGTTTATGGATCAGAGAGTAGTACTGATTCAATGGGTTTGGATTGGAAATCGATTGAGAGGACATTTATGGATGAGGTTAATGATGGTGGGTTGTTGTTGGGAGATCAGTCTTTGACTTTCAAGAATTATAAGGTGAATTTTGCAGAGTGTTCGATTTGTTCGTATGCTATCACGAGGTCGATTAATTCGTATACATCAAGGTTCTTGTTTGATAATTACACTTTGATTGTGAGCGAGTATCTGGATTCAAAGAAATTGCATCAGATAATGTTGGATTCAGCTGAGGAGTTTAGGAGGGTGGCAGGGATCCCTGAAGAGGATTATGGTCGGGTTCTTCCTGTTTATGTCTTTGATTTGGATTCTACTATGCTTTTGTTGCTAGATCGTTATCACCAATCTGTTTCATTTAGAGATATGGTTATTGCGGTGAGGACAAAGAATACTCAGACAGTGAGTGATTATAGCTGTAATGGTCGTCATGTGTTTACACATACAAGGGAGTTAGAGCGACCACTTGTTGGTTCGATTTTGCAGAGTATGTGGGGAGTGTCACCTACCCATTTGTCTTGGAGCCCTGTGCATAATAATACTTTAGTAGATTACACATGGAGTATTGGGCAGACACCATTTGGACCATTCTCAGAGATTTCATCATTGTCATTTGTGCAAAAGGATGCAGCACGGAGGAATACTCTTTTGACATCATTGAATTATAGTATATCAAGTGCAATTGACGTTCTTCAATCTGTAGCTGCTTATGGTGGGGACAGAAATCTTCTTAAACAGAAGCGGCATGTTGAGTTTGTACAGAGGTGGAACTTGTTCAAGTACAAGTTGGATAAAGCAGTTTCTGCATTGTCACATATGGACTTTGAGATGGCATTGTATTACCTGAGGTCTTCGGATCATGATCTGTTTACCTTGCACTCTCTTGTTTATCATGCGTCTCAAGAATTGAAAGCATCACTTGTTTGTTTCAAGGACCCACCAGTTCCATGGGCCTCAGTTTCAGTGTCTGCTGTTGTTTTCCTTGCTCTCTTTTATGTTTATGCAAAAAGAGACAAACTCTTTAGAAACAAAAGAAAGCAGTTTTGAAGTTTTAGAGGGACAAAATGTGTATTATTTGAACACCAATACAAGTTTCCATTTAGAGTTAAAAATGAAGATCAAACTTTGCTCAAAATATTTACTGCAGTTCAAGCTGGCATTTTTCTCTGTTGCTCAACTGTTCAATAGCTACTTAATATCTTCAGGTTTGAATTGTAAGTTTATAAATTGCCGGATGATAGTTAGTAGAATATAATTCAGTGGAATTCAGGGGTTGTTTTATGCATTCTTATTTTGTCCTTTGCAGAATTGACATCCTTAAATAGCCATAACAATTCAGTCACTCTTGAAATTTGTTTGTTTTGATAATTACATGATGGATAACTGTAGCTTGCAGTTTCCTCCGTGATGGTTTCATGGGCCATAATGAGGAATCAAAGAACTACTATTAGTGTTTCATATGTCTAATTCATTGCTGTTGACATTATAGAAGTTAAACTATTGAATCTACGTTTTCTGTTCTACGTAGCTGGAGGTCCAATTCATTGTTTTGATTGTTGAATGCAAGTTATCAGGATGACCAATGAGTAAAATGACGAACAGACAACCATTTTGATAGAGAAGGCATGTGGTTGTAGGCCTTCCTTCTAAAATCTATTTGATGTTTGTGATTAAATACAAATCTGAAGCGTAGTAATCAATTAATCAACTTTCCCAAATGATGTACTGCTATCTCTGGTATCTGTCATTGAATAGATAGATCAGTGTTCGTCTCCAATCTCTGGGCTAACACATGAACTGAGCATGAATTGGCATGCTTGCTGCACACTAGTTTACTTGCCTTAATCTAACTCTTTTGCTTTTAAATCTTTTAGAAATTTTGACATTGAAATTTAGTGATATTTCTCCTCTATGTTTCAATTCTTATCATGTGAAGATTGTTCTCTTTTTTCTTAATCTATGTGTGTATGAGAGCATAATGGGTTCAAACCTATGTGAGCCTGTGTGCAGGAAATACATGACTGTGTATCCTCGGTGCATATCAATTGATATTATGAATGACGATGGTGCTTTTACCCGTACTATATATATATATACACCTTTTGACACTCTAGAACATGACTAAGATTGCTACTCTTGCTGCCTTTTTCTTATTTTTGCTCTTGCACAGTTTTAAAAATTATCTAGCCAAGTTTTAGCTATTTAGATGTTATAGATAACTAAGCCAAATTGTGAGATTTTGAGTTGAGTGCATAACTTGTGATGGGAATTTCTTGCGTTACATTCCCCCACAACAATTATAGGGGATATTGTTTGCTCTATATTTTGTCGAACTTTGTTTTTAGTCTTCTATAGTCCTTGTTTAGTTGCAATAGAGACGGATAATTTGTCAATATAGGTTGCAACTCGTGATTTTATAGTGTTTTTAAGGTTCTCAACTGAATAATTTAAGTGGTGAGAAATATGTCTTGATGATTCAACCGTTTCTGGAGGTTTCGACTATCAAATTTGGTGTTAATTTTCTCATGGCAGAATTCTGAAAATTGTTCTTGGAAGTAAATTTGTATTTAGTTCAGGAAGTAGTTTGTAGTTGGATCATTATGAAAGGCCATTTTGAAGTCGTACTCCACACTCATTCTAAATGCAGCAGCTTGTTATGTGATAGCTTTTGTAAGCTTTTATATATATATATATATATATATATATATTGGTTAGCATGGTAGTCCAATTAATCCTCTTTTAATTCTAGTACGCAAGTAATCAAATCAACATCCTCAGCCCAACTCTCTGTGGCGACAAAAGTTTTTATGGCAAACATTGTTGAATTGAGGGTAAATATTTACTTATTTATTTTTACAATTGGAGGGTTGGGATGAGTTTCTATTTTGACTGGGAGAGGGAAGGGAAAATTAACCAAATTCCTGAAGCTTACGCATTTATCTCCATCTTTTTCATTAATGATAAAATTGAAGAATTATAATATGTATAATATATATTAACTAAATGACAATAATAAACCTAAAAAAAAAAACTTAAAAATTAATTGTGTAAAAACCATTCCAAATCAAAAGCTTAGTAATATTTTTCCAAAAAAACATACAAATTAAATCTGTTAAAACCATTTCAAAATCAAAAGGCAAGCAAACGCTTACATTTCAAAATCAATAGATTTTTTGTTTTACTGTCAACCCCATTGGTTTTGGAAACCAACCATTAGGTGAGATGGATTGAGAACTTACTATTGAAATAGAGATAGAGAAGGTGGGGGTGTAGCTTCATCTTATTAATTTTTTGTTTCTTTATTTAAATATAAAGATAAAATTGACATTTTGAAGGTTACAGCAAAAGAAGTCTGTAACTTCAATTGGATTCTGGAGAACCTATGGGTATACATGTAAATAACCCTGATAAAATTTTATTAGCTTTCCTCCAACATCTTAATAATACAGCTCAAAATTATGTACAAGTTCTTGATCCATCCTTCAATAGTCTTGAATTCCAAAATACCAACTAGGTATCCACTAAAAAAACATAGTATATAAAGAGAAAGAAAGTGTACATTTTAATGATAATTGTTGGGTCACATAAATGTTGGTTTAGATGAACCATTTTCCTTCCCTATCACCTACCTACTCATCAAATTTTTGCTCTGATTAGATGGGAATATTTTATTTTATTTTTATTAGCTACTAGTTTCTCCAAAAGGAACAAAAACTTTGAACTACTAAGTATGTATAGAGTAGCATTTGTCAACTTGTCTTAACGCTTCTCTAGTTTGATAACTTTTTAATTTGTGTTCAAGATACTCGTTAACATAAATTCGTCGTATATGATAAACTTCTATTACTAAAAAGTCTTTATTTGAAATTGTTAAAAAAAATTCTAGAAAAGAACTCGAACTAAGGATACAATTTTAAAAAATGATCATTTATGAAAAAAATTAATATCATGACCATACTCGATAGTTTAATAACTTTTTTTGGGCTCTTGAATCATCGAGTATTAGAGAGCAACCTAGGTTTGTGGTAACGAGCCCACTACTTTTGTTGTTGCTAAAAAAAATTAAAATTTTGTTAAATTTGAAACAACCCCACTACCTTGTTTTTTTCTCCTGCCACCGGGCTCTGCCATTTCAAAGGAGTGGTTGCAGAACGTGATTATCAAAAACCATTTCAAATCGAAAGTGCGCAAACACTTAACTGAGTAGCTCCATCAAGAACTAAAATTTATTTTCTCACTTTAATTTCTTCATTTTTTTCTGTTTCTTTGCATTTCCTGAATAGGGTACAAGTCTATTTTTATTTGATTTGCTTTAAGATTTTGATTTGCACAGCAGACGACGATGAAAGTCAAAGTTTTGCGTATCCTTTACAATGATACTGAAGTACCCACTTCGTTTCACTACTTGAATGCTTAACTTTTCCACTTTTTATTATCTTATGTTTCGTATACTCCGTGTGGGTTGATGCTTTTTGTCTTTCAATGACTAATATCTAGAATATTTGAATTATCATATGATTTGTTGTGTAATGTATGAAGAATGAGCTTAGGAGGATATTGTTGGTAGTTTGAAGGTATGAACTTAGATCCATTTGTTGCTAGTATGAAATGTCAGCAGCTTTGTTTTATTAAAGAGCTTTTCCTTGACCTAGTTTTGTTGTGAATGTGTTTGGGGCTCTGAATAGAGTAAGTGATCTCTACATTGCTTATTTATATTATGTTCTATTTTGATTTCAGCATTAATGTACTTGAAATTTAAGTCTCTTTAACTTCTGGGATTCGACAAAATTATTCAATGTTTTTGAAGAATTCTCAACCTCTTGAAGGGTCTGATTCTTTGGTTATTATGCTGATAATGGTCATAACTTTGCCCTTGTGTCAATCATAATAGGTGGCATGCTGTTGCTTCATGGACTTGGGATGCACAAGATGAAACATGTGGGATTTGTAGAATGGCCTTTGATGGTTGTTGTCCTGATTGTAAACTTCCTGGAGATGATTGTCCATTAAGTAAGTAGTTAATTTAGTTACTTGGATATTTCATCATTCATCTACTAAGAAGTGAAATGATATTGAATGGAATGGTTTAATTGTTTTGGAATGTGTTAAAATTGATGATCTTGATTGATGATTGCTTATCTTACAGTTTGGGGTGCCTGCAACCATGCCTTCCATCTTCATTGCATTTTGAAATGGGTGAATTCACAAACTCCTCAAGCTCACTGTCCCATGTGCCGAAGGGAATGGCAGTTCAAAGGATGAATTAAAGAAGTCAACTTGATGGAGTTTAATTTTTACTTCTTGATTGGAAGAATATGCCTGTCACATATTCATGTCAAGTTCAAGAAGTGATCCGGGAAGTTTTGTGATGAAAGTAAAGATATTACTTTGATTAAATAACTTGTTTGATTTTCAGGTATTTTCCGGAAAGTGGCTCCTGCATTTCTCTATCTATCGTCTCTCTTGCTTGAACCTTCTCATCAACGGGTTTTTCAGGCAAACAAATGCTTAATGCCCTGATGAATGCCTGTGTATTCTATAAATTTGAATTAATTTCCACAATTGTCTGCTCTAGCATGGTAAATGGTTGTCTCTAAGGAGTGATTCCCCTTACCTGTAACTCTACTCCATTGATTTCGTCGAGTCAACTTGTTTAGAACTTGCAAAAATATTAACAAATAACCAGAACTGAAGAGATTTGTATACATCAATGCACTATAAACTTCTATATTTTAGTACCCAACGAGCAAGTTAGGTTCACTTTCAGTTGTCAGAATTTTTTCACTACTGAAATACAAACGAAATGATAAACAATGGGAGTTGACATCGGTAAAACTTAGTGAGAACCACGATATTTGAACATTGAACAATAAAATTTGACACAATGTACGAACAACTCTGTTCAGTAGTCATCTGGGTCATCATTGTAATCTGAGTCAGCATCAGAAGTTCGATCCCAGAACTTTGAAACAGGCTCAACCTCGTTATTTGAAACAGGACAAGCAGCATTAGTGAAATCCCTACACTGTAGGAATCCAAGTTCTCCACTGTGGATGCCAGTCACAATTCGATATCCATTTACAGCCAGGGCTGAACACCCAGCGAAGATATTTGAGTCCTCCGGAGAACAGCTAAATGAATTTGTTTGCACACCAGTGTCGGTATCCCAAATATGGACGTAATAATCCTCCGGCCCTCCTGTAACTATTTTGTCCAGGTCCATGTGTAATTGTTTCACCCGACCCAAGTGTCCATCCAACTCAGCCACTGGTTCTGGTTTTAAAGTCTCCTGGTTTCGCCTTGTATCCCAGAGCATTGCTCTACAACAAGAATTTGCTTTTGTCATATTATATTTAATATTGACAAAAAATAAAATGAAACTTCTTGGTGGAAGACCGTCTCAGCATTTCGTTGATCAAGATTACCATTAAGTGAAAATAACTAAATCCCAAAGGCCAGCATGTTAATAATTAAAGGAAACAACTAATGCACACTAATTCTGAGAAAAATATCAAGCTACCTAACCCCCAAAATTAGTTCTTTTTGCTACAGGTTCTGCCTTTTAACTCTATTTTTTCTTATTTTCACAGGAAATTTGCGTATATTAGCTTCAACAAGAATACCAAAGTGCCAAAAGGTTACAAAGATTTCAGACTTCAAACATCCTCAGAAATGAATCCTTTCATCGTATTAGTATATATTGAGTAGTTTCATTTGTAGCATGAAATGAAATAACAATATTATTAAATCGAACTATGTGGTATTCAAGCATGATCTTAACTGAATTAAGCAAGATTAATAGAGAAAAAATGATGAATCAATTTCCCAGAGAAAAAAGACTTACTTCCCATCTCCACCAGTGCATATCAAGGATTGTGAAGGCAAAACCACTGCAGAGTATAATCGTGGTTGACAGATTGCTGCAGTGATAACCTTTTGCATTGTCCTCAAATCAATTGCTAAAACAGAGCTACCAGCAGCTACATAAAGCAATGATTCATGGCACTTCATGGCCACAGGCGTGCCAGCTACAGAAGTCATTCCCACACAGCATGAAGAACGAATAGAAGATGATGTAGATGTATCCCAAACCCTCACCTATTTCAAACTCAAGCTCATTAAACAAAGAGCGTAACAGGAAAAGAAATAAATGTTAAGAAAAAATCTCGTTCCATTTAAAAGTACGAAATAATTACCTATTTTACTGTATCATCATTTTAAGGGATCATAATTAAAAGGATTCTTAGTTTGCCCAAAAATTATTTAGGCAATCTATGCCATTAGTAGAAATACAGACTTTTGAATAAAAAAATGCCAGTACGTTTACAACTGAGCAACATGTGTTGATGAGGCATGAAGATACCAGAATGTAGTTTCATTGATGCTGTAAGAATTAAATAATTGACCATACAGACCTCAAATGTTCAAAGATAATAGAGAAAATCATGTCATTAAGCAGTTTATGATGGTAAAATACCTTAGAATCTGTTGCAATGGTCACCAAAAGAGAAGTTTTATGCCTGAAGGAGAGATAACAAAAGCATTGACCATTAGTCAGAGAAAAGCTAAATCTAAAGGAAACAAGCTCCAAGTAACTAGAGAGTGCTAGGCAGATACAACAAATTATGCCCAAATAATTACAGTGAATTACTCAGCATTAGAGCCAATATTTAATTGACATCATTGTTTAAGATTGTTGGTGATCTAGCAGTCATAGGCTTAAGTCAGAATTCAAAAATTATGCCCTCAACCCCATATTGTGTAAAGTGACAACTCAACTACATAATAGTACAATCTAATGACTTCACTTTTATGGTACAAGACTACCAAACTAAACTTGTACAGGTCTCCACAGTCATAACCCCGATCCAGAAGATTTTACAAAGTATTGATAATTACGTTGGATTTGGACAAATAAAATCTAGAATCATAATAAGGTTTGTCAAGATTAAGCAAAATAGAACTAAACTTTGAGAAATCAATCCTTTAGGCGTGCCAATGTAAATTTTAATGAATTAATGATGTCCAACTTCATGAATCAACTTAAAACATCAGGTAACATGGCAAAAAATTGTACAACCCAAAATGCAGAAGTGCAAACTATTTAATTTAAACCCACAGCTATAAACTTTCCAATTTCAACAATTGAAAAAGAAAGCTGCTATAGACTTTCTTATGAAACAAGCACATACCCAGCAACTGTCATTAATTTAATAGGTTTCCCATGCCCATAAAGTGTAGCTTTTAGGGCTTGTTGACCCCGATTCCCACTTGAGTTAAGAGACCAAAGGCAAACAGTACCATCTTCTCCACCACTCGACAATAGTCTGCCAGTAGCATCACCTAGCAATTTATCTGACAAGGTGGACACTGGACCATTATGACCTCTTAAACGTCGTTGCATGCGACCCTATAGTCATAAGACAGAGATTTAACAAATTTTTTGCTTTAACAACTTTAAATTTTGAAATTTTCTACATGTTATTAGAAAGTAATTAATAATAAACAGATAAATAACAAAAAGCAGAAATGGTATTTGTTCCTCTAATTAACTTGATCATGAACAACAAGCATGGCTTACTAAAACTTAAATTAATCAAATGACTAAATGTACGTTTCATATTGCTGCAGTAGTAACCAAACAACCATATTTCAGGAAGCACCTTCCACCACACACGAATGGTGTGATCACAGCTTGAGCTGATCAAGACATTTTCATCTCGTCTTGAGCTTCGAAAAAAAGGAA
This sequence comes from Bursera palmeri, assembly GCA_026225775.1. NCBI lineage: Eukaryota > Viridiplantae > Streptophyta > Magnoliopsida > Sapindales > Burseraceae > Bursera > Bursera palmeri. The sequence goes on along the minus strand of JANKKB010027790.1, from coordinate 1,973 downwards.
TATCATTGAGGTCAAACGATCTGCAGATTAAACAATCATATGTCATAAAACAATCTTCAGCTTTCCTATATATACATCTGTTTACTAAATAAACACTAGCAATATAGTTCAGAGCTCCTGTCATCACATAAAATAACTAAGGTCCATTTTTTGCCAATGTGAATGATAAGATATTTACAATCTCTAAAACCACGGTTACCATGCTTTATGCTTAATTTTCTATTTCACTATCTCGGGTCCAGTCGATATTAACAAGTGAAATATATGACAGGAAGAGAGTGTTGTTGCACAAAAGAAATAGCCAACTCTGAGAGTTAAATAAATAGCCATGGCAACACAATCTTTAAGTGGGCAGCAGAAAATCTTGGAACAAGCAATGATAAACTTATAAATAGTGCAAACGAGGACCAACCACAAAGCATCAACTTATAAATAAAAACAAGAAAATCCAACATAAGATGCCACCTGATACAAGTAACTCTTGCATTGTGTTGAAATCGAAGGATCTGGGAATCTCTTGCAGTCAAATACTCATCTATATTCACGAATTTTACAGACGGACCCTGCCCAAGAATATAAAGCAAAATCAGAATAATAATAAAATATTATAATGATAAAAAAAAAAAGACAAAAAAGAGAGAGTGAATCACATGTTAATGAAATGAATTCGTACCTGGGAATAGTAGAGAAAATTATTCTCCAAGAGCATATTTTCAAAAGGTTCTGGATGGGTAATGATGTTGCCAACTAAAGGATCCGCAAACTTGAACTGTTTCAATGCTTTACGCATCGCCAAGTACGCTTCCCTCATCCCCAATGCCGGTAACTGTAAAGACCCTGAACGTAACTCTTCAAAAGAGCGAGGCCATCGCTCCCTATACAATCACAAGAAAGAGAGAGAGAAAGAGTCTTATCAAAGCTCGATAGCTTGACAGTTTCTAAACGACGCAAACCGTTATATCATTTCGAGTCTGATAACCATGTTAAACATGATACGTACAATTAGAAATGATGAAAAGTAAATGAGAAGTACCTGAAGAGGCGGAGCCAGATGGAGTCAGAATAAGCAGCTTGTTTGAGGTGCTTACAGCAAATGGCCAGGTTGGAAATGTCCTGAAGAGTGAGGTAGGAGGCGCAGTGGGCCAGGGAGTCGGCGTCCAAGGCGGTGATTCTGGTTGTTGTTGATGATGAAGAAGAACTTGAAGAGGAAGGTGGTCCGTCCGCCATGGCTTTGGTATTTGATTGTTGGTGCTTGGAATCAGCATATGAAGCGAAGAAGAAGAAGAGCTAAGTGTGTTCTTGACATGACTCGCTTCGACTTGTCACGAGCTGTGAGCTCGCATTCTGTTGGGGAGAGAGAGAGAGAGATGTGTACAGATCATCGGCTCTTGCCTTGTCTAAAATGAAGGATTACTATTTGTCCCCTGTTTATTTACTAAATAACCCCACTTCACATCTTGCACGAATCTTTTTCCGGGCTCGTTCTGTTTAACGTCCATTATTTTGTTATATTGTTTTTGAGCAAATTGTGAAAAAAAACCAAAAAAAAAAAGAAAAAAAGAATCAAACTTAAAAGAGAGTAGTTTCAGAAGTGTGACCATAGAAAATTTTAAATCCTATAACCATAAACCGATAGTTCAACACTCTTTTCTTATGTTGATTTCTTAAATTCGATAGCTAGAAATTTGAACTAATTCAATGCTTTGATCATCGCCAAATAAGTTTCCATGCCTCCCAAATTCCCAATGTAGGTAACTGTTCATAAGCATCAGCCCAACGTTTCCTATACAATCAATGCACAGAGAGAGTCTTATGAAGATTGTAGTAAGCCAACCAATTAAGTATCTTTTCTTAAATGACATAGAGATGATACGATTACACGATCGATATATCATTTTAGCTCTCATAGAATAATTCAAATAATGTTAAAAATAACCAAAATTCAGTAAGATTATTTGAAAAATTACAAATGA
>JANKKB010027789.1:0-11907 GCA_026225775.1 Bursera palmeri | reverse complement strand
TCATTTTGAACAATATTTTTTTTTCTTATTATCACGAGTTGACAAATAGGTGTTGCTTTTAAGGGATCCTTGTGTTCCCACGCAGAACCTAACCATTTTATATTGTCCTCTTCAACATGACAAATTGCTAATCATAAGGGTTTCTTGAGTTTAATATTTATCTAAAGAGATGAGGCCACGGCTTTGCTCTTACCGATACAATGTTCAAATCCTAACATGTTCATCTCCGTTTTATAATCTCAACTCCACCTGTAAAAGTCCAACTAGCTTCGGAAAACGCAGTAACAATATGCTAAGATAAGACCGAAACAAGCTTCTGGAACCAATCAAACTTTGCCACATTGTAAACAAATAGCCTTCCAAGTCATTTAACTTTGTTACATGCTTAAGCGGCAATCTGCCATTGGACTGCTGCTCAAGTAACGCTCGGAAGCTCGGCAAGCTTTATTAATTTGTTAAATAATCTGAGCTAAGCCAAGCCAAGCTACTAAGTTCTCTTTAAGCAGTTTCCTGATAATGGGCCTAATTATGAGTAGTGAAGACCGTGCATTAGCGCCGCCTGGGACAAACAACTTTCCAGATAATTTTCCCTGCACGCTTGGTGTCACCAAATATTAGATTTGCAAGTCCAAAGTCAAGGCTTATGTACTTAGACTATACAACATAGAAGCAGTGTTTAAATGTGTTTTCACTACAATGAACTTTTAGAGTAAGCATAAGGGAAAGCTAGATGGGTTTTCAACCCTTTTTTTTTGGCTTGTTAGTTTGTAAGCCGACATGTATACCAATTTCAATTTCTAACATTTTCCCAATTAGTGGCTAGTGGGTTGGTCCATGCTGCTCAAAAGTAGACAAATAGCAATCAATGTATGAGTTGATTGATCAAACTATAATGTTGACAGTTCTCTTCTTCTTGGCCCACGCCACTTGAGTTGTAAGACATTGGAATGAACATAGCAAACAAATTATCGTTATGCTATTGAGAAAGAAAATAGTCTAAAATTACGAATAATGTAAGTTTTTGTCTTTTGAGGAACTTCCAAAGTTGAAAGCACTAGAAAAAGAAAATAAAATGAAAAGTATATATTTGTTTATGCTTTATATATTTGTACTCCTAAGCTGTCTGCTGGTAGAGGGGACAATGTTCAGGGTAGGTGTGGAATGTATTCTAAGTGGGTTGAAACTATTAACTCAAAAACTCGTTTCTCAACAAGTGTAATAAGTGTTGGCAATGCAACTTACTGATGGTATTCAGATTAAGATATAGAGTGTGAATAGATGAGTGCCGTAAAATATTTGCGTGGCATCACATGAAAGCATGTGTTAACAAGTACTACCAAAAGAGTGTTTTGGACTGATGTTGAAAATGCCAATCCAAATGTCATTCAAGTCAACTTCACATAAGCTTAGTTGGTACATGCTTGGCAGATAGAGATGTCATCTTACTACTCGTCACACCAATGATATACTGGGAAGAAGTAAGAGAGAATTTATTTTTTTATTGCTATATATGTAAAGATATTACTGTTTGGGATAATGCTGACCCTTCCAAATGGCAACAATCTGAAGAGGGTACTGTGGTGGAAATAGAGCTTTTTCATACCAAGTAGATATCTCGTTAAGAGGGCTATCTTGGTTCATTGGCTAGTGATCAATCCAATGACAACGTGTGGCTGCGAAGTTCACTCATCTGAGTTCTTATTTAGTCATAAATTTAACTTCCATATAAGAAAAGCAAAAATCAGATACTAATTGGCAGAGAGATTTGTGTATTCTCATTAAAGTTAGGTAAACACTTCAGCTTAAGTTGTTTCCAATCATCAATCCGGCATGCCTGACTAGAGCAGGTCTCAAGACTTCGGCACACTGTAATGAAGTAGACCTTTCAGAACTATGTCAACAGTGAGGTGCTAATTGATTGCATTCAATAGTTCTCAAACTTTTCTGAAATTATTGCCCAAACATTCTTCATCATTGCAAATGTAGTTTACACTTTTACACTTTATTCTACTCTTTATGTTACCACAGTTGTGCACTTAATCACTAAATATTTTCCAAATCATAGCTAGCCTTTCAAATGTACCATTACAAATGCATCTTATTTAACATATAGGACATAATTAGCTTAGTGATTAATTACAAAGCTAAATGGTAATTCTGATTCAAGACATATTGAGTGGTGACATCACATAGCATGATGTCCTTGCATTGCATATACAATAAATACAATCTTCTTTGAAAGAGTAAAACCAGAAACCCAGTAGTTAGTTACATACAGAAAAACTTTAAACATAACAAACCCACAGGAAAAAAATTGACAGAAACCCAAAGTTTCAGTTCCTTCCATGTGTGAATACAAAAGTGCATAATCTAAAGTATTTCAAACAGTTATAAAAGAGGAACTGTGTTACAGTGTTTGTCCGGTGGAGCCTACAAAACCCATACCTCGTCAGATCTGTTTATTTGTTTTCAATCACTGACATGCAAAATATATACACAAAATCTAGAGAGAGAAGCAAAAACAAATTTTTGTTTCTTTAGAGATGAGAAAAGAAAAGTAAAAAAAAAAAAAAAAAAGTGTTTTTGTTTAGAGGAAGAAAGAAGTGTCTTTTACTCTCAAGCGTGTGCTTTGTTTTTCAAAAAACTGAAGAACTGCTGTTTGCGGGTGTTGAAGCTTTGGATATTTTCAGCATTGAAAAGGTAAGCTATTTTTCAGCCTTGATAAGATTTCATTTTCCATAAAAATCTGAACTTTGTCTAGTCTTTTTTGAAACTGCAGTCTCCATCAAATCTCTCTCTCTTCAAAGTCTTAAATAGTAAAAACTCTATTCACTTCAAGGTCTCCACATTTAGACTCACTCAGTGTCAACACTTTCTCTTTGTTGATTCAATACTCGTGAGTTTTTCAGCCCAAATATATTTTTGTCGCTCTTTCATACGTGCCTTTGATGATTATGTCTGACAAAATCATTTTTTTTTTGGGCAGTTTTCTTAGGTTCGGCGAACTGAAGGACTTTTGAAGATTTTTTTTTTCCGAATTTAGACATTTTCGGGTTTATCATTGGCTTAAAGCATCTGGGTTGATCCATTTGGAGGCAAACTTTGAATCTATGATACCATTTTCAAGACTTGAAGCCTGGTAAGTTCCCAGATCTAAATCATCGTTTAAATGTTGTATTTGTTTCTTCTGTTATATTAAAAAATATGTCTTTTGTCTTCGTATCATAAAACCTTCTTTAGATCTGTAGTTGCCCATATTCAAGCTTAGTCGGTGATAGTTATGGTGTTTTGGTTTAAATTTGGGAAAAGGGTCTGGTCGGTTTTTGATGTATATGACTTACTGAATCGGGTTAAATGGATCTTTGAAAGATAATAATTCTACAATTTTCTCTGCATTATTTATTTTCACTTCATTTAAGATATCAAATTATGAACTAGTGATTCTTTTATTTGTATTATAGATTTATGCATCCGTTTCACTCCCAAAAGATGGTTTTGCTCTATTTTTCTTTCCTTCCTTACAACTCTTTTACATGGAGTTTAAGCATGTCAGTTCATTTTGAGGCTTCCCAACTTTGCTCCTTGTGGTTTATAGCATGTGAAAGAAATTTTTATATTTATTTTGTTCCTTTTATGGTTAATTTACAGACTGTGCTTTCCTCCATTGTCATTGTGCTATTCTTTACTAGGATGACAATGCTGGTTTATTAACTGCTGAAAATGGTGATTATGATTAGAGCATTTAATGTTATTTTATTTTTCTGGTATTTTTGTTCCATTTTATTTTTCTGTTACTTAATAAAGTTGTTCTATCCATTTCAGTATGGCTTCTCATATTCCAGAATGAATGCATGGGAGTTGATGTCTTTTGCAAGACAGGAAATTCTATAACTATGGATCTAGGAGAAGATAGCTCCCGGTTTGGGTCAGTACCTATTACAACTTCTAGAAACATGTCATCATCATCTTCGGTGTTCTTTTCGGCAAATCAATCGCCCTTCTTCTCGCCAAGATCACCAACGTGTCAACTATCTGAATCAACACGATCTGATGCTAACTGTGACAGCATTCATGTAAGCGCTGATCCTCTTAGTTCCAGTTCTGGAATTCCAGACCCAGAATCTCTAGCAAATGTCAGATTTGCCTTGTCAGATATTTCAGCAGCCCCTGTTGCATGTACTTTAAATGATATCCAGAAATTTGACCATGTATCTACCTCAAGTTATGGCCATGCCCATGACAATATGGGGCTAAGAGAGAAACATAGAAAACATGGAAGAAGCTATGGAGTAACATGTACTCCAGTTTCTGTTTCACTTTCCAGTAACAGACTGAGAAGTTGTGATGTCTTTATAGGTGTGCATGGTCGCAAGCCCTCTTTACTGAGGTTTGCTAATTGGCTCCGTGCAGAATTGGAGATTCAAGGGATGAGTTGCTTTGCATCTGATCGGTCACGATGTCGAAACTCTCGCAAACATGGAATGGTTGAGAGAGCCATGGACGTTTCGTCTTTTGGGGTTGTGATCCTAACAAGAAAGTCTTTTAGGAATCCATATAGCATTGAGGAACTTCGTTTCTTTTCTAGCAAGAAGAATTTAGTTCCAATATACTTTGATTTGAGGCCGGGTGATTGCCTTGTTAGGGATATAGTCGAGAAGAGGGGAGAGCTGTGGGAAAAACATGGGGGTGAGCTATGGTTTCTATATGGAGGATTGGAGAAGGAATGGAAGGAAGCTGTTAATGGCCTCTCTCGGGTTGATGAATGGAAATTGGAAGCTCAGGAAGGTAATTGGAGAGATTGCATATTGAGGGCTGTCACACTGGTGGCCACGAAGTTAGGAAGGAGAAGTGTTGTTGAGCGATTGACCAAGTGGAGAGAGAAGGTAGACAAGGAGGAGTTTCCTTTCGCTCGAAATGAGAATTTCATTGGCAGGAAGAAAGAATTATCAGAGTTAGAGTTTATGCTTTTTGGTGATGTTAGTGGAGATTCAGAACGAGATTATTTTGAGCTCAAGGCTAGACCAAGGAGAAAGAATTTGACAATTGGGTGGAATAAAAGTAGTTCAGTGGAGGAAAGACGCAGAGAGCGACAATGGGAGAGTGGCAGCAAGAAAGGTAAAGAACTTGTGGTATGGAAGGAGTCAGAAAAGGAGATTGAGATGCAAAGCACTGAAGTTCCTCAAAAGCCAAGGGTAAAAGGTGGTGGGCGGTATGCAAGGAGAAAAAGATCAACAAAGATTATGTATGGCAAGGGACTTGCTTGTGTGACAGGAGACTCGGGGATTGGCAAGACAGAACTTCTTCTGGAATTTGCCTACAGATTTCACCAAAGATACAAGATGGTTTTGTGGATAGGAGGGGAAAGCAGGTATATTAGACAGAATTATCTGAATCTGTGGTCTTTTTTAGAAGTTGATGTCGGTGTTGAAAATTGCTCCGAGAAGACCAGAATAAGAAGCTTTGAAGAGCAGGAGGAAGCTGCTATTGCTAGAGTTCGCAAAGAACTCATGAGAAATATACCATTTTTGGTGATTATTGATAATGTAGAAAGTGAAAAGGATTGGTGGGACCACAAACTTGTGATGGATCTTCTTCCCCGTTTTGGTGGAGAGACTCACATCATAATCTCCACACGCCTTCCTCGCATGATGAATTTGGAACCTTTAAAACTCTCTTATTTATCTGGGGTTGAGGCAATGTCTTTGATGCAGGGAGGTGTCAAGGACTACCCGGTTCCTGAAGTTGATGCCCTCAGGGTAATTGAGGAGAAAGTTGGAAGGTTAACCATGGGTCTAGCAATTGTGGGCGCTATTTTGTCTGAGCTACCCATAAATCCAAGCAGGCTTTTGGATACCATCAACAGAATGCCCTTGAGGGATTTGTCATGGAGTGGTAGGGAAGGTCATTCATTGAGGAGAAATACTTTCCTATTGCAACTCTTCGAAGTATGTTTCTCAATATTTGATCATGCAGATGGGCCAAGGAGCTTGGCAACCAGAATGGTGTTGACAAGCGGATGGTTTGCACCAGCTGCAGTTCCAGTTTCCCTATTAGCCCTTGCTGCTCACAAGGTGCCTGAAAAGCATAAGAGAACCCAATTATGGAGGCGATTATTATGTTCCTTAAGTTGTGGATTTTCTTCCTCGTACACCAAGAGATCAGAAGCTGAAGCAACTTCCATGTTGTTGAGATTTAACATTGCAAGGAGTAGTTCCAGGCAAGGTTACATCCATTTCAATGATATCATCAGGCTTTATGCTCGTAAGAGAGGATTGACTGGAGTTGCTCAAGCAGTGGTTCAAGCTGTCATCAGCCGTGGTCATATTATTCATCATTCAGGACATATATGGGCAGCATCTTTCTTGCTATTTGGATTCGGTGGTGAACCAAATGCTGTGGAGCTCAAGGTGCCAGAGTTGTTATACTTCGTGAAAGAATTCGTTTTGCCCCTTGCTGTCCGGACATTCATCACATTCTCCCGTTGCACTGCAGCTTTGGAACTCCTGCGTCTATGCACCAATGCCCTGGAAGCTGCAGACCACGAATTTGTTACTCCAGTTGAGAAGTTGTTGGACAAATCACTTTGCTGGAGGCCTGTCCAGACAAATGCTCAGTTGAATCCATCTCTGTGGCAGGAGTTAGCACTTTCAAGAGCCACCGTGCTTGAAACTAGGGCTAAGCTAATGCTAAGAGGAGGGCAGTTTGATGTAGGAGATGATCTTATTAGAAAAGCTGTTTTTATTAGAACTTCAATTTGTGGTGAGGATCATCCAGACACCATAGCTGCACGTGAAACTCTAAGCAAACTCACCCGGCTTCTTGCAAATGTTCAAATTCATACTCAATAGATTCTATATTTTCTTGTAACCAAAATTTTACATTAGAGTTATACACAGTTTACAAATAAAACTGCTGTAAAACAATTCAGAGGAATTCACATACCATTTTTAACTCTCAAATAGATGTCCTTCCCATTTTTAATATACATATTCCTTTTTTCTGCTACCTTACTTAAATTACATAATTTCTCGCTTCTATCGACTCATTGAATGCAATATTATAGCTTATTCATATTATTTCACTTATTGCAATCTAATAGTTACAGTGTCCTTCAATCCTCTTAAAATTAACAATGAAAATGAAAACATTAGAGGATCATTAAATTATAATGGATTAATAGTTACAGATGAGTATAAAAAATTAAATTGAAAAAACTAAGTTACACCTTATAAATATACTTGTAATATAAACGTGGGAGATTGAGTGAGTGAAGTTGTGTAACAAAGGCGGGAATGGTTATGGAAGTTCCCATCGAGGAGTTATTTAAAATTGGGTTTCAAAAATGGGCCAGGCCCATTCTGCTCAGCTCCAGGAAAAGAAAATTTGGAAAACGATTTGCCCCCACGCAGGATCGAACTACGGACCTTCAGTTTACAAGACTGACGCTCTACCACTGAGCTATAGGGGCTTATTTGGCTTTGCTTTTTCTTAAGAAATTATTTGTATATTCTTTAGACACTTGCTCTTCCTTTCGGCAAGGTCGCCACAACATTGGTGTTCTCTTACCAAGAATTATTGTAGTAGGATAATAGCTAGAAAGGTTTAAAAGATATTATAGCATTAAAATTTTCAAGGTTTAGCCAAGACTTAACTCAGGACTCCACTACTTGTCGTATTTGGTTTGATATTACTATCACACATGACTTCGAGAATCATGATAATATTACTGAGAAACGTCTTTATCAAAATATTTTTACTTCAACAATTAGCAATAATTTTTTTATAGACTTCCAAAAATCAGCACTAATTTTTTTATGGACTTCCGAAAATCTGTTTCCTGTAACTTAGCAAGCAAATTTTGAGGCATGGCTACAGGACCCTTTACATGTAAGACCCATTGCTCATGCAATTTGGGATCCTCATTTTGGTCAACCAGCTATAGAAGCTTTTTCTTAACATGAGCACTCGGACAGAGCTAAACCATTATTGTGATTAGGTTGAATTGAATGAACATAAAAAATGACAATTTCTATCTCCTGGTCAAACAAGTAATGTTTCTACCAAACTCCTGCCAAGTTCCACCAATTCAGCCAAGACTTTCAAAGAATTGGTTCAAGTGTTAATCATTGACTACTTCTACAATGTTATAGTCCTGTTACAAATGACGTCTTCAAGTTTAGAAAGAAGAGGTTGAAAAACTATCCTTGGAGCAAAATAGAGATGAATGATCCTATCTTTTCACTCTATGTGCAAGAAAAATGTTATGAAGCACGATTTTCCATGACACTTCTACAAAAGTAAGTGCACACATGCATTCCAGTAACTTCCTCTTACAGAAGAGTAAATGAGCTCTCTAATGATGGACCAAGTGATGGAGATTGGAGGAAAACGTAACAAATTGAAGATATGAACATTTGGCCAGGCATTCACACTATGCATGAATATGCAGAGAATGAGCAATCAGTTTCAGGTCCCCAGCAGTAAATGAGTATTTGAAACACTAAGACACAGTTGATTAATTTACACATCGTCCTCAGAAAATAAAGACAGAAGGAGCATGAATTTTTCCATGAGCCTTCAGTTTTTCAGGTTATATTTTTCCAGGCGTTGAATACAATGTACAGATTGACAATTAATGGGTGCACTTTTGCACCTAAGGATCGGGTTGACCAGCTATTGCTTCATCACTGGAGGCATATTCGTCTTCACTCAGCTCATCATCGCTTGATTTTTCCTCTGTGGCTGCCCCAACATCTTCTGGCTTGGCATATTTCTCACAATACTCTGAATAATGAAATAAATGAAAATATCAGATAATTAACTTCACAGAACAATTGCAGAACCAGAACTGATTTTCAACAGAAGTACAGAAATTAAATACATCATCACAATCTGTAAAAGCATCAATCTTACATGTAATAGAACTCAATGGCAATTTAAAACCGATTCAAGAACAGTTCTCTAGACTTCCAATTTCTGGTCACAGATACTTCAAGGTCTACCTTTTTCAACCATAGAAAACAGAAAAAATACTTAAGGTAAAAACTTCCTAAACTCTTTCACACTCCCTAAATCCCAAAACCCAGATTTGTAGCCAAAGAGAAAACAAAGGACTACCACAGAAAATGCATACCATGCATGAGCTTTACTCATCCATGCATTGCCTATGAGATTTATAAACTCCTCAACTTGTTAGGATAGTAGTATCCCTTTGTGTCTGAAATTATTACTCTTCCCATCCCTTTGGTCAACCACATTGGCAGATTTAACAAAGTTGATACTGAAATGATCCTAAGAGAACAACCAGTGATAAACAACCATTAGTTCTCATGCTATATGTCATAAGAAACCAACTTTTTGGAGAAATACCCAGACACTACACAGTCCCCCAAGTAGAAGTGAAATCTTCCAAAGAAATTGTTTGCAGAGCTGACCAACACCCCATAAGCTTCAATGTTCAAATAAAATCACAAATGATCCATCCTCCCCCTATGTCCCCATGCCTTCATATGTCCTCAGTTAATGTACTCTTGAAGAGTGCATCTCCAATTACGAATTTTCCTTATCCATGTAAATTTAAATTTTGAACATTTATTGCTCAACCCCTCAGAAAAAAACCTTCTATGCTTTTGAAATATTTTTTCTAAGTGAATTTGAAGAACTAATTCTTGTTCATCTAAGAGAGTATGACTTATATGCATCATATCTTGTGTTAGGTAAGTCTTACATCTTGTTCAAATTATAAAAGACAAAAATGTGGCATAAGGTATCAGTCTCCAAAATTCTTGGAAGTCACATGTCCTGCAATATGTGCATCCACACACCTCCAGAGCCAATAAAAGGATGATAAGATTCGTTTTAATCTCTCCCAGTTGGCTGAGGGAATTTAACTACTCCCTGCAAACCAAAACCCAATGGAACCAATATGCAAACAAAGAGACAAACAGCTGTGAGCTTGCCACTCAAACAAGTCAATGGGAACACATATACCAAGCTAGAGACATAGCAATGACTAATTTACTACCTTTAACTCTTTGTTCATAATTGTTACGATCACGCATCATTAATGCAGCAGCTTCTCCATTCAACGGATCTGATGGGTTAGGATACAAGAGAAGTTGAGGAAGAAAGACTTCAAACACATTAACTAGATCTGCAAAGGAATTTAAAGAAACAAAATTTGTTCATCAACTACTGATGGTAAAAGCACTTATTAACAAACAAGAGAGAAACAATAATTAAAAGAAATAAATTAAAGGAGTTCTTCTAGATTTAGTACATAAACTTGTATATATAAACAATGATATTGATATAGGTTTACCAAACATGGGGCTCCAAGTTTGGTTGATAACGTCTAAACAAACCGAACCGGACCTGAAGCTCAAAAACAACAAAAGAATAGAAGGCTTAAAACCAACTTGTCAATATCTTGTGTTCTATACCAAACCTATTAAATTACAACATCATTCAAGCAAGTACGAGTAGTGGAACTGTAAAACAAACTCACATTTCATCAACATTTGGGTGATATATCTTGTTCATAAAGCCAATAGATGGAGATTTATATGGATAAGCATCTGGCAACTCCACCCTTATCTTCCACACACCTCCCTGATAAGGACCTGAGACATTCCACACAAAAATACTTAATAATAAAATAATTTTCTTCCAAAACCGAGACAACAAGGAAGCTATTTACCAATAAACTTGATTATCATCAAGAAAAATCAGTGAACAACAAAGTTGCAGCTCTATCATAAAAAGTAATCAAGAAAAAGAGAACAGTTGAAGATGACAACAGTCTACTGGAGATATAACCAAAAAAGCAGCATATATCACTGGTTAAAGAGTAATTAAATGAAAAAAATCAACACCAGATAACTCCTAAAAAAATCTTAATCCAAAATTAATGAATTTACTCGCTTTTATACATATGGGTAAATTGACAGTTTTGAATATCAAACACATGGTTGACACAGTTAATAAAATAACCAACTAAAAAGATGAGAAAAACCCAGAACGAACACAGAAAGAACAGTTTAAGTATGCTCATAGATCATCTGAAAACATTATAAAAATAAAAGGGTATTGATGACTTTACTCTCTTTTGGCCCATTGAATTCCACATAGAACTCTTGCATGCCATCATTGATCATCTCCACCTTGTAGTCACTCATCATCCTAGTTCACATCAAACAACCCAAGAATATCAAGAAGCAAAAACAAAATCAAACATATTAAATTAAACCCCAAAAAGAAAACATATAAATTGAAAAAAAATTACAGTTTCATCAAATCCATTTCTCGGCGTTTGCTTGGGGAAGACATTTTTGCAATTTTTTTCTTGGGATTTTTGCGATTTTGTGATAAAAAGATACTAGAGTTTTTTTCCAGAAGCAAAGAGAAGGAAAGCGTGTTCAGACATCAATGAGTGCAACGAGGAAATATTTATATATATATATATATATATATATATATATGTGTGTGTGTGTGTGTGCCCCCACACACGGTAGCCGGCAACTGTATGAATAAATTTGCCGTAACTTTGTTGTTTTATTTACTACCATTGAGGCCAATCTTTATAAATTTCGCAAGTTTAAGTACCACATTGTAATTTTCCGAATTTTGGCATGGGGAATTGTTTGTAATGATTTCTAAATATAATTCAGGTTAGTGCTAATTCATCTTTATCTACCTGTTGGGTTACCAATTTCCTCCCCATTTAATATCAATTATATAACTTTTATTATTTTCGTAAAGATCTTCTTAACATGTGTGATAGATTATTAGCAAATTTAATATAATTTATTAAAATAATTATGGATAGGAAAAGAGTTAAGTGTGCATACTAAATTTAGAAAATATAAATATCGTGAGAAAGACGAGTGATTAGTACTTAAAAGTGTA
>JANKKB010027788.1:0-11902 GCA_026225775.1 Bursera palmeri | reverse complement strand
TCACATTAATAGCACTTAAAGTGTAAAAACAATGATTTAAACTCTTAATAAACATATACTTTTAAGTGCTAATCAGCAGTTTGACACGTTAAATGCATCCACGTGTTGGTCTTGGAGTAGTTTACCATTATGAGTATAGATTTTGCGTATTTGCGAATTTGAATAGGAAATGAGTATTATACGTGAATGTGTGGGCAATGATTGAATTAATTAAAAGAAACGATATTGACGGATATATGAGAAGCATTATGGTGAGAATGAGTAGTTATGCAAGGTATCTGGGATTTGGTGTATTGAGTTGCGTATTCGATGTGAATACAGAATTGTGAGAGATTGTGTTATGGTCCAGGTGTTAGCCCTTGGGTGGGCCCGCAATGATTGTGAGATCCAAGGAAAAACACATGGTATATGGTTTGAAATGTTAGGCCTTAGGTGGGCCCACGGTAATCGTGGGATTCCAGGGGAAACACATGTGATATGTTTTGGGTGTTAGGCCTTAGCTGGGCTCGCGGCGACCATAGGATCTAGGGGGAAACACTGGGTTGCATATTTTGGGAAAATTGAGATATGGAATTGGATAGAGTTTATGGGACGTGCTGTGAACTTCGGCATGCATTAAATTAAAATGTTATAGTTTTTGTGAGATTTCTTACTAGGCTGTATTTGCTTACCCCTTCTTCTTCCATAGGTACTAGAGGCCAGACATCAGGTGGAGATGTTCCAAAGCTCACTTAGAGACTTCCAAAAAGTTAGAATGAACCCATATATGCATTTATATGTAAAAGACTTTTCAAATGTTATGTAAAACTTATGATTTATGTAATATATGATATGGATATTTGCATGATTTTTATTTTATTTTATCTCATTCACATAGTTCACCCTCAGGATTTTTGTATAAGGGGTTTCAGGTCGTGACATCCCAGCTTTGCCTTCCTCTACACAGATAGCAAATCAGCTCTCTCCATTGCTTCCAATCCTATCCAACATGAGCGCACCAAACACATTGAAATCATTTGCCACTTAGTGAGGGAGAAGCTTCATTAGAACATCACTAAGCCCTTCAACATACTCTCTCATTTGCATCTTGCTGACATTCTTACCAAGCCTCTTGGCACTTGTTTTTCATCATATCCTTCACAAGATGAACCTTTTAAACATCCATGTTCATCTTGAGAGGGGGGGCATGGGGTGCGGGGCACGCGGGTGTTGGAGCATAGCATCACACGTGTATCAAATGGAGTTCAAGACAGCAAGTGCAAAGCCACAAAATGGAGGGAAAAGCAGTTAGTCAATTATGAAGGATTGAAGGAAAATTGGTTAGTTGGTTAGGATCTGTTATGATATTTGTTATTAGTTATTGATTGATTATTCGGATGTATATAAAGTCATTAGTTGGTTCATCGTCCTCAATTAATTCATCCTTAATGCAAAATTACTTTTTTATTCATCGACCTTTACTCTTTTCTCTCCAGCTTCACTGTGCTCTCGACCGCTTTTCTTCACGTTCTTGTTTAGCTCAAGCAGTGCTGCTGCTTCGTGGATGCTTCTTTCAAGCTGTTAACAACTTCAACCTGTGGAGGAAACTAATTTTATTTAATATGAAAAAAAAAACTAATTTGACTTAACACACAAACACGCACACTCTTCCAATTTTATTTAATAAGAAAATAACAGCTTCGCGAGACTTTGGGCTAAACCAAAACTAACCTAATTTCTTTTTAGCTAAACTAATTCGTTTGCTAAAAAATTTTAGTGCCAAACTAGTTTACTTTTAAGTAATTAACTAATCTATATTATAATTATTTTTCGAAAAATTTTCTCAACTTGAGTAATGGCAAAAAGTTTAATTTATCTGACTGTGTTTTACACTGAACGCAAAGAAATTATTATAATCAATGAATCAAGAAGAGGACACTGGGGTTCAAAGAGCTTGTATTCTTAGAAATTAATAATATAAAACTTTGATTTTTGAAATATTTCAAGAATAAATTGATCACTTAAAAGAAATAAATTTTATGTCATTCAATCTCAGTTTCCATTATTATTTAATACAAGGGTTGTAAATCTGGTAAATATGGACAAAAACACAGTAGTTGGAATTCAACGACACATTGAGAAGCAACGAAGATCCATTGTTGACCTTTCTGCCTCTTCTGCGACAAAAACACATTAGTTGGATTCGAATAATATATTAAGAAGCAATCAAGATCCAAGGTTCACGGCCTTCTAAACATACGCGTGGAATAATTGGCTAACTTCCTCACCTACTCTAACATGAAATATAAATATATTCCTAAATGTCAACTACTCTAGCATGGAATAATTGGTCTTAAATATTAAAAAAAAAATAATCAGTCACGTGGCCAGCCAGCGAAGCCACGAGATTACCGTAAATTTTTTTTAAAAACAAAATAATAATAATAATAATGCAAGACAATTAGGCTTCGAATCTTCAATAATTGAGTTCTATGCCCTGACTTAAATTAAATCACGTGAAATGCAAATATATTCCTAGCTATCATGTCAACTATTCTTAACATGGAAAAATTGGTCTTGTATGCTGGTTCTTCTTTCAAATGTGAAAGAGGCAATAATAAATATCATGCACCAAGATTCAAGGTTTGGTGGAGAGTAATAAATATACTACTACTACACAGAGTCTTCCAAACATACAGTCATACACAGAGTCTTCTAAAACTCTCCACCCACAACAACACGAACCCAGCCAGCAACACTGTTCACCTAGAACATGGAGAATAATCCTAATCCTCGTATGAATCAGCCAGCACCACCGATCATCTACAACGTCCTGGGATATCCTGATCCTCAAATGAATCAGCCAGTACCAACAGTCACCTACAACTACATGGAACATCTAATGTCCACCAACACCTATAGCTACATCCAATATCCTAATTTCTTCGCTTCTGCGGTTCACGGTGATATTGAACTCTTCAGGAGATCCCAACAAAATCTTGAGCATATGGTATGTGATCAATTCAACGGTACAATCTTGCATGTTCACATCAAAAACTCAAACATGCCATCACTCAAGTTCGTGGAACAAATACTTACTTTATGTTCATCAATGCTGCACAAAGCTAATGACCATGGTGACACTCCACTTCATTTTGCCGCTGAATGTGGACATTCTGCTATTGCAAAAGTTCTTCTTAATTGTGCAAGAAGGTCGCAGAACGGGGAAGTGCTTATCACGGAGATGCTGAAGATGAAGAATTTAAATGGAAAGACAGCAATAGATAAAGCAGTGGAAAATAAGAGAATTGACTTGTTGAAAATATTAATCGACGAAGCACAAACTTCTTCTTTGGACTTTGCTGATAGGTTCCCCCATATCATTGATCTGACAGAAGCCTATAGAGATCAAACGATGTTCAATGCCATCGTAACAAAAAGCCACAATGGAGTGGAGGGTTTGCGCGAGGCACTTATGAAAAACGATTTTCAAGGTAAGTACTTAAGCTTTTCATCTTCAAATGTTTTAGTTGTAATTCCTTACTAGCGACAATTATCTAAGATGCTTTTAAAAATACTCTACCTAAGTTGATAAGATGTTAAGATTTTTCTAATAACTATAAATTATATGCTTTCACTCCTAAAAATAGATTCAATAGAACAGCAAGTGCAGCAAAATAGTATTTATAATAAGTAGACAAAATAGCAGAGATAAAAGAATTTTTTATTATTTTATTATTTTTGTTTATAGGGCTCAAACTAAGCATATAATGTGAAAAACAAGATTTTGATTTTAGGGGTTAAAATTATAATATCTATGAATTCTTTCCCAATTCATTAATTTAAGTTTTAGGATTTTATGACAATTTTTAAATATTAAATTGTTAATATAACGTATCGACTTTGATTTTAGGGATGCAATCAAATATTACATTCTTGAATTGTTTTCTCAAATCATATCGTGCATCAATCGAGATCGTCAAAAAAATACTTGAGATATATCCAATATCACTAATATCACTCCTAGAAGCTGATGCGGAAGGTAATACTTTACTTGTTTTTGCTGCCGAACTTGGATATTCTGATATGGTGGAATTTCTTCTCAATTTCGTAAGAGGTCGACCTCAAGAGGCGGCAGAGGGCGAAGAAAGAGCTAACAAAATGATGCTGATCAAAATGATGCTGATGAAGGCGAAGAATTCTATGGGACAGACAGCAGTAGATAAGGCAGTGAGAAATGGAAAGGCCGAAGTGTTGAAAAAATTAATCAAAGAAGCAGAACCTTCTTCTTTGGATTTTTCTGATTGCTTCCTACGAATAATTGAAGTAACAGAAGCCTACAAAGATCAAGAGGTGATGGATATGGTTATAGCAAAAAGCCACAATGGAATCCAAGGTTTGCTTGACGCACTCAGGAGAAATGATTTTGGAGGTAATTAATTAAGTTTATTGGCAATAGTATTATTTATATCTGCAAGAGTCAAACCATTCAAATGATTATTCTTGAAGTGTTTTTTAATTTAATATCTGAATTTCTTCATTCATAATTTAAGTTAGAATGACAAGCACACCATGGAATCAACATTTGATTATTCGAATTTTGATAATCACAATGTTAGACTACTTTTTTGGTATAAAAGTAAAATTTAGTCTAATTTTCTATATTTTCTTTTTCTCTTTCTTTGCTAATGGTCTTTAAACCTATTCTCGTAATGCGTGTGTGGTGGTGGTAAACTGAAAGTCGGTCTTGTGTGTATTTTTAAGTCTCACCAATATTAATAAGTTTTGTACATAAATTTGATGTGCTGGTATTGACAATTTAATTATTTTGCTTGAATGGTTGCGAGGACATCCTTCTCTCCTCAGTGGATGAGGTCCTTTTATTTGTCAGATGAAGGTTATCTTTGTTTTTCCAGACAAATCAATGCATCTGCTAAAACGTATTTTACAACTTTGGATGATTTTGTTAGTTATTCAAATACTTGGATTTGAGGTAATTTCCTTAAATAATGACTTTAATTAATGTTATTTCTCCAATGTTTGTGATACTTTTCAAAATACTGGATCGAAGATATAAGCTGTCATGATTTTTCTAATACATATAAATTATATGCCTTCACTCCTGAAAATATATTAAATAAAAAAGCAATTAAAGTAAAGCATCGTTCGTTTTGTAGGGCTCAAATCAAACACATCCTAAAAAAGATAAAAAATTTTGATTTTAGGGATTAAAATATAAAAATATGGATTTGTTTCTGATTCATTAATTTAAGTTTTAAGACATGTTTTATAATGATTTTAAAAAATTAACGTTAATAATACAGATGCTTTGTCTTTGATTTCAGAGACGGAGCTCACTTTGTATGGAAAAAACGGGCAACCAACTGAGTTCTTAAAAAAAATACGTGACCAATATCCATCAATATTGCTAAGAGTTGATGAGGTAGGTAATACCCTTCTTCATATTGCTGCCAAAAGGGGGTTACTTGCTATAGTGGCAGCTCTTCTTCAACTTGTAAGCGATCAACCTCAAGAGCTTGGGAACGGGAAAAGTGTTGACGGAAAGAGGCTGATTAGCATGAAGAATAACAAAGGAAAGACAGCATTAGATGAGGCATTTGGCCTGAATAAGAGAAAAATAGAAGTGCTGAAAATATTAATTAAAGAAGCAGATCCTGATTTTTTGTGTCATAAAGATAACTTTTCCAGATTACTTTATTATGCATCCAGGAGCGGAGAAGAAGAGATTCTGGACTCGATTATAGAAAAAACCCACAATAGAACGCCGACTTTGGAGCAGTTACTCATGGACACTGTTATAGAAGGTACTTAATAAAGCTTATTCTTTTCAAATATTAATGTTGTTTGTTTTGTATAACTCAAACCAAACGTACGAATATTTTGAGTTTAGGGGTTAAAATATAAAACTACGAATTTGTTATGGTATTCATTAATTTCAGTTATAAAAAATTTTAGAATATTTTTCAAATATTAAAATATTAATAACATTTATGATGAATTGATTTTGATTTACAGTTTGGGAGCTAAATGGCACATTGTTGCATATGAGCATCTATTATAGTGCAACAAACAATTATATGAATAAAATTCTTGACTTATGTCGACCACTACTGCAAAAAGATGATGAAAAAGGTGATACTCCACTTCACGTTGCGGCCCGAACTGGTAAATCTGCTGCAGTGGAATTTCTTCTTAAACGTGCAAAAGAGCTGCAGATCAGTCTGCTGGATATGACGAATAAAGATGGAAACACAGCACTTGACTTGGCAGTGAAATTTGACCAAATGGGAGCGGTGAAAGCATTAATAAAAGAAGCAGATGATAACTTTTTGTATCTTCCTGTTAACTTCCTCAAACTATCAAATCTTGCAGCCCAGAAGGGAGACCACGAAATAGTGGTTGCAGTTGCGAGAGTCCCCATTGAAATGCCGGAATTGCGTGAAGCACTCACAGATTCTGATATTCTAGGTAACTAAATAAGCTTAAACTCTCAAGACGGGAATATTGTCAATATTATTTATGTTATCAAAGAGTAAAAGCATATCAAACCATTCAAATCTACTAGACTTTTAAGCTGAAAATCTAGGATTAGTCATTCACAAATTAAGTTAGAATGATAAGCATACCAATATAAACTAGCTAGCATGAAAGATTAAACTATATATTAAAATCTAACAATTCCATTAATTGTTAATTCAATTACAAAGTACAATCAGCTTTATTTTTTATGGATACACATGATTTTGAAAGTAAAACTTAAGCCAAATTTGCCAAACATTTCAAACTGCTATGACTTTTAAAATCGTAACACTAAAATCTGCTGTTTTTTTCTTTCAAAAAGCGAATCAAAGCACATTTAGGTTATTGAAAAACATCACAAAATTTTGTATAAATTAGTCAGTCCTAAATAAGATAATATAGCTTTTTAGTATATTAAAAATTATTTTACCCCTTATTAAAAAATTATTACCCGTGGAAAATGTTTAAATATCTATATAATATAGCATTTATAGAGAATTAATTAATCTGCCATTTTGGAATGTTTAAATATTTTATCTCTAAATGACATTTCAAAATAGAATTTTAAATTAATTAACTTCATGATTTAAATTATTATTAAATAAATTTATGTTGATTTGTATTGTTTAAAATTGTTTAAGTTTTCACAAAGTCAATATGTCTCTAATATTTATAATATTAGAGTGTGACTTGAATCTTAGCTTGGAGAAATTGAGTCAAAGATCCGTAGCTCTTGTCTGATTTTCTTTTAGAATTAGATGTTATGATTTGCTTTTATTTATAATTCTATTTTCTTAATTTTAGTTGACTTCTATAAAAAGTAAGATTAGTAAAAAGAATAAGAAAATAGAGTTGTTCAATCAATAAGGGTCATACTCCTATTAAACTCTTATTAGGAAAAAAAAATCTCTCTATGTAGATTTATAAATATGGTGGTTGAGAATCCTCTTTTGTAATCTTTGAAAATTCTTCTTCTTCTCTGCCTATGATTTTTCCACTTAAATCTTGTGTGTTGTTTTTAAATATTTCATTTAGTTTTTTGTTTGTTATTGCGTCAAAATCTCTACATATAAATTGTCTTCAATTATGAAAATATTAAATAAAATAACAACCGGAGGAAAATGTTAGAGATAAAAGGAAAAGTGTGGCGGGCTTTTCCATACTCAAACTAAACACATCCAGTGAAAGAGATAAGATTTTGATTTTTCGGGTTAATGAACTTTAAATTTCTTTTGGATTTATAACTTGAGTTTTAGAAAATTTCATAGAACTAGTTTTAGATATTAAATTAAGCATGATAACTAATATGATGCATTGACTTTGATTTTAGAGATGCAATTATCAAAAGGTACAATCTTGCATGTGCACATCAAATCCTCAAAGGAACCATCAGTCGAGTTCGTGAGAAAAACACTTGAGATATGTCGGTCACTGCTAACAGCAGTCAATGACAAAGGTGATACACCACTTCATGTTGCAAGCCAATGTGGGCATTGTGATATAGTAGAAGTTCTTCTTGAAATTGCAAAACCTCAAGACCAAGAGAGCGAGCGAAGACATGACTGGGAGATGCTAAGGACGAAAAATAAGGAAGAGGACACAGCATTGCATTTGGCATTTCGACATGGAAGAATCGATGTGGCGAAAATTTTAATCAATGCCGATGACACAAAATTTACATTTTGTCCTAATAAAGCAGGCGAAACTCCACTTTATCTTGCCGCTGCCAGAGGATACTATGATGTGGCATGCGAAATATTAAAAAAGGGCCATTCAACGAACCATAAAGGCCCCAATGAAATGACAGCTTTGCATGCAGCAGTCATGAACTTCAATGCTCCAGGTAATTAACTAAGTTTATCTTCTTCAAATAATTTTTTTTATTCTTACTTGATTTGAGTAATTGAGTTGGATTTAATTTGACTTATAATAGTAAATAATATAAAATGAAATAATTTTATTAAACTATCATTCCATGAATTTGTTTTATAAAATGGTATAAGTCTATTATTGCGATATATTAAACTAGTAATAAGTATAACAATTATTATATATTACTACTAAGAGGAGTTGAAATCTAAAGCTCATGATGCACATAAAAAATGGGGTATTAGTTAGATTTGATAAAAATATTTAACTCCAATATTTTGTTAAACTAATATTGACGTCTAAAAAAATTTAACAGTAACAACTGACACCAGAAACTGATATTTTTTGAGGTATAAGTGTTAGTTTAGCAAAAACTTAGAGCCAAGTATTTTTATTAAATCTAACTGAGAGTTCAGCTTAAAAACCCCCATAAAAAACCCTAAAAACTATTAAAGAAAAATTCTAATATGAAATAAAATTTAACTGAAACAAGAAACAATTTGACCAACTTAAATACATAATTTTTAATTCTTAAAGCAAGATACTCATTTTTTATTCCTCATCAGGATAGTGGACATGTTGGGTTTCGTTTTACATACTACATGATGATAGAACGGCTAAAAGCTACTGAATAAAGATCTTTTGCATAATCTACTATAAAAAAATATATTCACTGAAATATGTAAACTTGTTGGAAATAAAAGCTGACCTTTCCCGATGATGGCCTTCAATTCCAAGAACATAATCTAATGGATTGTTTCTTTACTTGAAATTTTACCTATTTACGGAATTGAAGATGGGCTTCTTAAATTAATGATTTTATTTTACATCACTCAATTTCTAAAAAGAAGAGATGAAGAATTACAAATTTTCCATAGCAAATATTAAATGTAGGGCATAAACCAATAGGAATCTATCAACTTATTCGATTTGGCTAAATTATTTATTCAATAACCATTTATTTAATTGGTTCCTTTTTTCTTTCTGTTTTAGGTGATCCTTATTTAAAAATAATAAGAATAATAGTTATGTATGATAAGAGTTTGACAAGCGCACAAGATATACATGGGTGGACTCCACTTCATTATGCTGCATATTATGGTCAAAGTGATACGGTATCTCTATTATTAGAATTTGATAAATCTGCTGCATGCATTCAAGACGAAGATCGCAAGATGACGCCTTTACATCTGGCAGCCAGCCAAGGGCAAAAAGACATAATAGAAAAAATTCTTTGTGAATGTGTAAAATGTACTGAAGAGGTGGATATCAGAGGTTGGAATGTCCTTCACTTTGCAATGCTTAGTCTAAGTAAAAAAGACTTGTTTGATCTCCTAAAAAATCATTTAATTAAGAAACTTATTGATACCAAGGATCACAAAGGAAACACTCCTCTCCATATCCGAGCTGCTGCCTATAGAGATACATTTTTTCATAACAAGTACCTTGAAGCTGTCAACGATGACAATATTAGCGTGGAATACATTTTACAGTGCGGCTCTTACAAGCTTGAGGTAATAGCTTCTTTAACTTTGTATTCTATTATATTATAGATATTACTAATTCCTTGAGTCCTGTAATTGAACACAGATCGAATTCACTTTTGTGGAGCAATTGGACACATTTTGCATGTGAAAATAATTTACATAAAAAAAAAAGTTTATATGATTAATCGATTTCATCCTCTATATATATATATATACACACACACATAAAACAAATAAAAAGTTCATATGATTAACTGAATTTAATTCGAACTCCTTATTTTACTCCAAATTTTAAAATATTTTAAAATTTGAATTAGATATTTGATATATGATTATTCTATGTTATATATACTTTATTTTAAGTTGATGAATTTTGTCTATAAAAGTATGTTCATTTTTCAAACTTTTATGTAATAAAAAAATGCAATATTTTATTCCTATGTCCATATGATCTCTATAAATATAAAGAAATATCTAAATAGAATTCTTTGATTCTTGTTATATTTTTTTTATTCCTATCTATTTTAACGAATTGAATAATGAATATATTTTTGTACAGGAAAGAATTCGAAAATTGTTTGAATATGATGGCCAAGGACAATATGAAAAAGGTGTTATCCGAAGAAGAACTGATGAGGACTTCATAAAGATTCAAGATAAACGAAGAAAGAAACATTATGATGGACTCAAGGAAACAAGATCCTCACATCTGTTGGTGACTACACTCATAGCAACAGTAACATTTACAGCAGCTTTCACTATTCCTGGTGGTTATAACAGCCAAAACGATTTGGATGAAGGCACTGCAATCCTAAAGAGAAATTTAGCTTTTCAAATATTTATTATAACGGATACGGTAGCCATGGCACTCTCCCTTTCTTCTGTCTTTGTCCACTTTATTTTGTCATTTGAGAAATTTCAGATACACAAAATTTTGTTCAATCTTGCCTCATGTCTGGCCTTGCTTGCAATGGGAACAGTGGTGGTTGCATTTGTCGCAGGAATATATGCAGTCTTAGCACCTTCTTTATGGCTCGCCAAAACCACTTCTTGCTTTGGCTTGAGCTTCTTCCTCGTCGTCCTTTTCGCAGGAGCATTAATATCTCGGCCAGGCCGAATATGGAAATTTTCGAAATGTCAAGGAGGTTGTGTCAATGTCCTTCCCACTCATTTCAAGAAGGGAAATTAATTTCTGTCTTTGTCCACTTTATTTTGTCATTTGAGAAGTTCCAGAACCACAAACTTGCGATTAAATTGTGATGAATGTTTGTTCGTTGTAGTTTCTGTTCATTGTGATGGTCATACTTTTTTCAATTTCGTAATGTTAATTATGGTGCAGATGGATAATGGTGCTACTCTTAAGGAGTAGTGATGATGACTTTTGATTTATTGTGGAATTTGTCATGATGGAATGCATGATACTGGATTCTATTAATGATATAATGTGTTTCTTTTATTCTGGATTTTTTTTTTTAAATGATATAATCGTATGATTGTTTATTTTTCCTCTTTTTAATTGGAGTAGTAATGAGAATGCTTATTATAAAGTTGCTACGAGAATTATTCCTCTTTTTAATTGGAGTAGTAATGAGAATGCTTATTATAAAGTTGCTACGAGAATTATATTTAATTTGTATTAATTCCGCAGGGTGTAAGATCCAGATTTTTTCTTTTTAATGGATGACAGTTATTTTACAATAAGAGTGTTTTTAATGTTTATATGAAGTTGTAATATATATATGTGTGTGTGTGTGTTTGAATATTCTCTAGCTTAGAGCAAAATTTAAGACCTTTAAAATGTGAATTCTCATAATTAAAATAATTAGTTTATCTTGAAAATTATATTAAATTATTATATATATATATATATATATATATATATATATATGAGTATATTCTAAAGGGGGTGTATTCAATTAAGACTTTTAATGATTTTTAAAGATTTTTATAAAATTAAAAAGTTGAGTTGTATTCAATTAAGACTTTTGTAGACTTTTAAATACTCTATAAAAGTCATGAGGTATTCA